>JAHKKF010538275.1:1830-12550 GCA_019740295.1 Labeo calbasu
AATTTTTGTGTGATTTTGTTGTCAGCACATTCAACTATGTAAAGAACAAAGTATTTAATAAGAATATTTAATTCATTCAGATCTAGGATGTGTTATTTTAGTGTTCCCTTTATTTTTTGAGCAGTGTATTTCTCTCTGTTTCATGGATATTTCCAAGAAGGAATTTTGTTCATTGTAACTGCTTCTAAAACTACCAAGAGTTCAAATATGCAGTATCATAGCTACATGTTACAAAAAACCTAATGCCTCTTAAAGCTCTCTCCACACATTTAATGAACCAAAATTTTCTTCACGTAGAATTTTTAATTATTAGAATTTGCTCTTGCTATAAAAATAATCATAGTCATACACAGATCAAGGTAGACAAAATAGTATCCACTAATATCACCCCAAACTTTGAAACATATACTTTCTGTGAATAGCTGTACTGGAATACATTTGGGTAAAGGGGATAAGTGCCTCAGAAAGAGTTTTAGTAGAAATTGTTGACTTATTTTATTATTATTATTATTATTATTATTATTATTATTATTATTATTATTATTGTCAATCTGCAAGTAATTTCTGCTTTAAAGGATTTATTAATCTTTAAATAACACTGTCATAGATATCATAGATATTTCTTGTACCACTTTCTATAGGAGGTCTGATGTGACCCTTTAGTCTAAATCCAGTGAGCTCCAGAAGGAAAACCCTATAAACTACTGACCTACAAACAACTGACCATATCAGGACCTATCCAGGGCAGAAGTTTTATGTCACACAAACTGTATCAGACGCAGCACTTTCCTTTAAAAACTCAAAAACAAAAAAGATGTATGCTATATATTAAGCAGGTTTTCTTTTACAGGTGAAATGGGCCATATTTAACATACTGAAAAGTCAAAAATTAAAATAAAAAAAAAATCAAAAGTGCCCATGGAAAGAATGCAGTATTATAGAAACCGCAAAATTAAGCCATTACCATTGGACAAAAAAAATGCTCATTGGGGCAGCAGGGTCACAAAATAAATAAATGTATAAATAAATAAACAGAAATCAGAGTCAGAAGAAAATATTTTAACTGCAAAAGACTTTGAGAAGTAATGTGAAGAATTAGACGTTAAACCAAGAATTACATCATTAGGAACCATTTAGTCTTCAGTACCACTAATTTCTAGAATTACAAACTACCTGGAACCTCCAAAAGTGTTTTTTTTTTAAAAATCCTGGAACATGACCCCCACTTACAGTTTTGTTTAGTCTCCTAAACAATCTGTTTAGTGTCCTAAACAGATCGTCCATTTTCATTCATTTCATACAAATCATGCAAATAATTCTCTGAAAACAATGTGCACAAAACTCTCAAATGTTTTCACAATAGTTAATGCAAAGAAAGAGAGGTAAAGAAAGAGGTGTAAGTCTATACGGAGGTGGAGTGGGTAGAGAAAGGGGAGTAATGAGAGAAAAAATGAAGAATGTAACAGATACAGAGATGAGTAGAGAGGAAGATGTGAGAAAAGAGGAGAGGAGAAGGAAAGAGAGAAGAGATGAGTAGGGAGGAGAATGAGAGGAGAAGGAGAGGGAGAAGAGTGTTACTATGTAAAAAAAAAAACAAAAAAACACTTATAAAGTGTTGTACTATGATTGTTGTTGATAGTACAGATTTTTAGTTCTCCTGGGACAACTTCTGTCATTTACTGCAAATGTCCAAACATTTTTCTAAATTGAAGTTTGAAATCATTCAGGTGGACAATTAAGATTATTTTCAATGGAACAGGAGCATTGTTGACATGGTGGTCCAGAACAACATCACCAGCCACAAAGGAAGAGGCCTGTGGAGATGTTGAGACAGGAGCTTGTCAAGCATGGATTCAAAGTTCTTACAAAGTTCTTACATTTTTTTCTCCAAACACAGCAAATATGTAGTGTAGATAAAATGCAATGAAATTCTCTTCCACATTTAAATGAAAAGCAAGATCAAGATCAATAATTCAGGATAAGTCATGTATACAGCAAACACACACACTAAAATATATATATATATATATATATATATATATATATATATATATATATATATATATATATATTGGCCACCACTGTATACAAACGTGTGTGCTGTAAAACACTGATCTGTAGTTATCAGAAAAGTTTGTTTGCAGTTCTTGCTGCCAAAGGTGGCACAAACAGATTTTAAGTTTAAAGAGGCAATTAGTTTTTCTCATGGGTGATAGCAGGTGTTGCACAACAATTTTATTTCATTTAGATATACACAATATATATTAAACAAAACTCCCTGTTAAAGAATTTCAATAAACATATATTTTCATTAGCATATATGTGCATCTACAGCTAAAGTGTTTTAAAATCAATAGAGAACAAACCTATAGATTTGATGTTAAAATTTATGTTTAATAAATGCATTATTAGAAAAAAAATTGCAGTGCTTCATTTTGCAGTAAAGTTGAAATGTTTGGTTAAGATAATTTTGTGTTTGGACGGCTGTGCTAATTGTTTTATAAACAAGTACACTGCATTGGAGAAAAGTGTCAAATCGATTGAGGAAAAACTGCAATAAGACTCACAAACTGAAGTGTCATGAAATTGATAAAGATTTATTTAAGTTTCAAAACCATTAGAGGAAAGGTAACACTTTATTTTGATAGTCCACTTTAGACATTCTACTAACAGTAAGTAACTTTGCAACTGCATGTCAACTAGTCATTAGAGTATTAGTAGAATGTCTGCTTAATATCTTCTAACACTCTTCTAAACTTTGCAAGTATATGTCAACTTATTCTGCTAACCCTAAACCTAACCTAACAGTCTGCTCTGAGAGTTAGAAACATGTAGTTTCAAATCAATGAGAATTAGTTGACATGTAGTTGCAAAGTTACTTATAGTTAATAGAATGTCTAAAGTGGACTATCAAAATAAAGTGTAACCTGAAAAATATTCCCTAAAGACTACAGGAGCTTGCTGAACACAAGCGTTCCAGGGGTTCAGTGTAATGAATCATGATGCTTGAAGTTGGGTCGAGCTGTGTCAAAGCAGTCTGGCCAGCCGTTGTAACAGCGCTGATAGAAAAGTGGTGAACTCTGCATTTAACCTAACTAAGTAGGCTATGACTAAATAGCCTAGTGGAACTAGTTGAAATACCTTGCACCAGAGAAGGGGGCAGGGCCTATCCCACCACTTCTGCTGCACATTCTAAGGTGACAGCAGTATAACACTTAGGATAACAGAGCAAACAGCAAATTGTATGATTCTAGTTAATCATTGTCTATTCTGTTACTTTCCTATTAATACTGTGATGCTGCTTTGAAACAGTCTCTGTTGTATAGAAGCGCTATAAAAACAAAGGTCCCTTGATTTGACCTAATGTTTGATAGTCCCTATCATTCAGTTTTTGCACACTGTTCTTCTTTGCTGATGAAGGCTTTCCATGCTTTGTGTATGCAGTCATAATTGAAAAGACTGTTGTTTTAAAAACACCAAACAGGCTGTTAAGGTTACTGAAGCTCCTGCAATACAGGTTACCAGGATTTGTCTATTTTGGAAGTCTGACAAATCACCTATTTCATGAAGCACTTGTACTAACCAGTGCTAAACACAACTTATAAAAATATAATCACAACAGCTGTTTTTGTTTTGTTTTGTTTTGTTTTGTTTTCACAGTAGTCTGCACAAATTATATTAACCTAGGGGTGTGACGAGACACTTATCCCACGAGACGAGACATGAGACTGGGTTCACGAGAACGAGACGAGACGAGATTTTTAAACTTTTCTTAAGAAATCCTCAATGATGAAATATATAGGGAAAATAGTCTTTTATTCAACTGAAAAAGACAAAATGAAAAAAAATGTAGGTGCATTTAGTAATAAACAACATTTAAACAAGAGCTTCACGATTTTGGATAAATTGAGAATCCCAGTTATTTTTAATAAATTGGAGACCACGATTCTCTCACAATTCTGGAGAAAAAAGATTAGAAAACTAAACAAAATAACGTAATTTACTAGTGGTTCTGACAAACTGTTCATTGCTTAAGTCTTTTAAAAATATATATTTATTTAAACAAAAAAATAATAGACAATAAGTGTTTATACCCAAACTATGAACTTTTATCCCAGTACTTCTATTATTTAAATGTCTGTAACACAGAAATAATGATTATAATGTGGTTAAAAGGACTGTTTGTGTTGCTCTTTGTGTTCACATTTACCCTGACCCTCTGATTCATTAACATGGACAGCGACAAAAACTGCTTCTCACGCTTCACTGACACTCGCGATGTGAAACAGTCCTAATAGACATAGCTAAACCGTTGTCATTCAGGAATAAGATTGCATGGGTGTTTGAATCGAGATCTAGATATTTTAAGGATTAATCGTGCAGCTCTAATGTAAACACTGCAAAATGTTTTATGGGAATATCGTCACAAGATCATCTGATCTCGCGAGATCTTGTGCCACGAGATCTGGTCACATCCCTATATTAACCCCTTTAATAATTCACTTATTTTATCTGATCTCTGTCTATCCACAATAAGGAAATGCACATGTGAACATAATATGCAAATATTTAGTCTTTAGTGTAACTGAAGAACACCTGAATCTCTCATTGTACAACTTGTCTCACATCAGAGCGGGTACACGTCTTATCAACTGTAAATGTGTACCATCACCTTGACCCAGTGAATATGTTAACTGTGATTAAACTCAGATCATTTCACAAGCACGCTGCTTTTTTTCCCACATCATGTCAGATTTTCTACCTATTTTCCCTTTCGGTGGACAGCTTTTTGTGTATGCCTAGTTTTGTCTGTTCGATTCTTTGGCATAATCCGTTAAATCACACAACCATGACTGAAGAGCAACAGTTGCCCAAACTAAATCTAGGTCAATTATATCTGCTGCCGAAGGAACATAAAGTCACACAAATACACACACACTTCCCATTCGAAGCCACACAAAGTGAGGTGAGGCTAAGATGTTTAACCCCAAATAAGTATCCTACCAAAGCGAAAACCTTATTGTAAATGAGCTGTTGTTTTGTGTTTCCTTTTGAAAAACAAAGTGTGTCTGCAGCTACTGCTTCCACAAAACTGGAACATTTCAGCAAGTTTGAGTTAAATGCTCTTTCCATTGAAAGATGAAACAGCCAGTGCATGATTATCCAGTAAAATATTGTAAGCCCTAATTAGTTTACTGGAAAACTTTGACAGAAATTTTGCCTTATCGGGACCAACAAATTGCAGTATGATTTTTCTAGGATGTGTTGTGAGCACAACAAAATGAGTGATTCAAACCTTGCTTTGTTCTACCAAAACACACAAATTAAAGTTGCAATTGCAGCTGCACTCCATTCCTTTTTCATTTGTTTCTTTTCCTGTTCACTTCTAAGCCATGTAACATGAGTTTGTTTCACTAGTACTTGTGTGCTGTAGGCTTGCCACGATAGACGGTGTTGACGGTGTTACGGGTTTTAAGATGCAACACCAGTGACATCACTTTTCCACCGTGACACCGTCCCCACATTTTTTTTTTTTTTTAAGTATTCGTTTTTTTATTAAATATTTATTTGAATTAAATGGAAAATATAATTTATTTATTTTATTTGCAATGTGCAATTTATTTATTTATCTTTCTATTTTATTTTCTTATTCGTTTTAAAAACGTTCTAACATAGCCTACGTAATAAACGTTCTATGGTTGTTATTTGTTTGGTTCCAACTTCCACATTTTTTTCAGCCTGTAGCATTGTTGTGTTTTTTTTTTCGTTATGTTAATAAAAGTTCTGTGTTTAATATCAGTGATTTATTTTTATTTTTTTGTAGTTACGTTGTCGTCCAATCAAACAATTGATGCCGAATTGCCACAAAACTGAAAGTGAAAGTATAATACGCACGCATTTATAAGCTATTTAAAAGCAGAAAAAAAAGAGGAAAAGAGGAAACCCCCACCCCCACGGTGATACCGGTATTACCGGTGTTGTCACATGTCGATTAACCGGTGGGAAAATTTCCTCATTGTCACAACCCTAGTGTGCTGCACTCTGCACTCCCTTGAATGTGATCTAGAGTGTGATGAAATAAGAATTTGGTCACAACAAAATCGAAAAACAAGTGGTTCACATTTGAATTGTAGGCTGATTTGTTGTGATCAGACCACTAAAAATGTGATGAACGTAGGGGAAAGCATGTAGTCGACAAGGGCCAGAGTGTACACTGTCCACAATGACCATTCATAAAAGAATGTATATCCTGAACATGAATTGTTAGCATAATTTATAGCATACTTTCCAGTTATTAAACAAGTACTTTTTACAAATTCTGGCAGCCCATTTGGCAAAGCTGAGCTACTGAGCAAGTCTGGCATTCAAGGCAAAGCATAATGAGAAGATACCTACCATGCATTTTGGGTAACAGGGTTACAAAATGAGGATACCATTATCATTGTGGATGGCAAGACATTGCCAGTTGATTAAAACAATTAATCATGTTCTCTGTTCTCTAACCCTAACATTAATTATTTCACATTTTGAACCTCATAAATTTTTTCTGTAAAAAAAAATAGTTTTCCTTTCTGTCTGGAACAGCCTTTGCGGCCGGGGTAAAAATAACCAAAACAACTAAAGTTCAGTTGCAGGTGCATTTATTGTGCAGGCTGGGATAAAAATCCCCAGCATGAAGAAAAACGTGCTGCAAAAAGTCAATTTAAGAGGTAAACAAATTGTACAAAAATTTAAAGTCCATTCGCTGCAAATGTGAACTAAGACAAGAGCGCAGCCACACTACACACACTATGGAGGCGAGAGACCAAACAATTTTCCCGTGGCCATTTTACATTCTAAGTCCCTCCTTCTGGTACCCACTCTATGGGTAGGCTCAGCCCCACTTACAACCATACAGTACATATTAACCCCAAATACAAACACAGTTTAAAACACACAAAACATAAGCCTGATAGACCAAGCAGATACACATTAATTTCACTGCTACTGCGTATATGTTAATCTGTATGGACATCAAATAAATGTTGTAACTGTATGTATGAGTCTTGTGGGGTTTTGTACAAAGAATATATGCATAAAACTCACAAATGCTGTCAGATTATATTCGACGTCAACAATCACCCAAACACCTTAACATGTAAAATTACCATGAACATAAAACACACGTCAACTCTATATACATTAAACACATAACACACAAAATTTGCATGGTTCAAGCATTACAAAAGTCTGTGTATACAGATGTCAGTGCCGGCAACCAGACCGTGTAATGTTGCGCGATGTGTGTGTGTATATATGTATGTTATGAGGGTACGTGCCCATAGTTCATGCATAGTCACGGGTTAGCTCTGTGACATTTTCCAAAGGAGTAATTTGAATAATAAATAACTAATTTCCCCATTAACCATATAATTTCCCCACAGTCCGTTGCTGGTCTTCTTCTTAATGTTTTTTACGTACTGATCATATGTTTTATTTTGAGTTTTCATTTATAAATGAATTTGACTAATAAACATGATTTAATTGTGGCATTGGAGCGTATTCCAGTAAGAAAAAAAAAACATAAATATAAATAAATAAATACTTGAATGAATGTAGTAAGTTTCTTTAAAAAATTGTTAAAATAATGTTAAACATAAGTAATCCTAGCATATGCTGTTTTTTTCACCAGGGTTGAATATTAATTAAGGCATAATGGGCAATGGTAAACAAACTTGGCTTGCTGTCCTTAATGGAGGCTCGAACCCGAGGCTCGGCTTGAGCGCCGAGTTCAACCCCCCATTGCGATATTACCTAGAGAGAGAATAACAGAAATAGAGGAGAAGAAGGGAAGGTGGAGGGATGCCGGAAGAACTGACGCTGGGACGGTGCCATGAGAGCTGCTTATATAGGCTCGTAATGATGATCGACAAGACTGAATGATTAGGCTCCTCCCGAACCTACATTTGGAACTTCATTTAATTGTCAATTTTAACACACATGAATAAAGGTTTGTTTAAGAACAAAGCTCAGTGCAAGTGGTGCATTAGATTTGCTTTGTGACTACACAAACCAAGGCAAGGCAACCCCAGTCAGATTTAGTCACATTCCACTCAGTTTCACCATTCAATCCTCTTTAACTGGATCTGCAGTTATAAATGCACTCTATACTTATTCCAGGTCAAATTAGGAAAGATCATATCCCTGCAATTCCCTACATTGCATCTCTGACCCTTTGATTTAATAGAAACAAAGAGCCTTATATGTTTGTAGAGGGTGAAAGCCTTCTTTCTCCTGAAGGTGAAGTGGAAAGAGGAAATGCCAGGCTGAATTTTCTCCATGTGCTGCTTGAGTGACATCCAAAGGCTTGAAGATAAAGAATGCATAAGGCTTGCTCCAAAGCCTGCTCCAAAGCCCACAGCTTCCAAAACATCTCCGCGTTTATATACTGCAGCATATTACCCTGGTAACCTGGCAGTAAATCAAGGCCTCACACTACAACACAGTGCTTCTGGGAAGAAAAAGAGATGCAAGCCCATCTTAAAGACATGTTTTTCCAAGAAAACATGACTGGTGCTTGCCCATGCAAAACTCACCACCACAGTGTTTATGAGTGGTTTCTTAGTGGCCTGAGCAAATAGCACCAATTATTGAACACAGTGTGTGCATAATTATTAAGTAAGTCAATAAAACGGGCGGTAAAAGGTAAAAATGGCCAAAAAAAAAGAAATGTAACGTGCTAAAAAGGAAAATATTATTAAATGTCGACAAGAAGGATGCAATACTATAGAAACTGCAAATTTTGGGACGTGACCATTGGACAAGAAATTGGAGCAGCAAATGAAAAATAAACAAATGGCTGAGAAGAAAAGATTTTAACTGCAAAAGACTTTAAGAATTAAGGTGAAGAATTAGGCAGTAACCCACAAATTAAACCATCAGGAACCCTTTAGTCTCCATTGTCAACAATTTCCAGAACTGCAATTAAAAATTTCTTGTCCACTGGTCACACTTTCTATTATCTATTTAATTTCACAGTTTCTATAGTATTGCATCCTTCTGAGGTGCATTTTATTTAGTCGTTTGTTTGTTTGCTTGTTTGTGTTTGTTTGTTTATTTACTTACTTGTTTATTTTGTTTAATAAAATGTTTATTTATATGATGATTTATTTATATTATTATTTATAAATGTTTATTTATATGATGATTTCTAAAACGTGATAGGGAAAAAGGCAACGAAAAAACTTTTTGTGACAAAGGTCAGAACTCCTGTTATGATGTAGATTTTTGAAGTGCACTCTTGTCATAAATTAATCTATTACTGTTCCTACATAATTTGTAACAAATAACAGTGGTAAAATATCTATTTAGGAGTCTTAGACCTTTACAGCCATATATAGTTTGTCATAATTAGGATTTATTTGTAATATAGTGTAGCATACTTAGTCGTCCCTCTGACGAGACGGGCGACAGTTAAAAGGTTAAAATAGTTCCAGGGCAAGAAAATTTATACTTACTCTTCATATATATTATTAAACATCAATATACGTAATTTTACAGGCAAGAATCTTCAGCAGAATTGACTTTCATTCCTGTTGGCATTTACAGTTAATCTAAATCCTCCCATCGACCTATTTTTAATATAAATATGATGAGCATTTACTTGTGGGTCTTCCGTGTCAACCAGAGGACCCCCTTAACCATTTAACCCATCCAAGTGTACACACACACATTAGTGAATACACACACCGTGAACACACACCCGGAGCAGTGTAAAAAGATACAGGTGCAAAAAAAATTGAATATCATGAAAAGTTCATTTTTTTTTTATTATAACTTATTTTAAAAACTGAAACTTTTATATATTCTAGATTCATTACATGCAAAGTAAAATATTTCTAACGTTTTTTTGTTTTAATTTTGATGATTAGAGCTTACAGCTCATGTAAGTTAAAAATTCAGTATCTCAAAATATTAGAATATTTCCTAAGATCAATTTAAAAAAATGGATTTGCAAAAAAGAAAAGTTCAAGTTTTTTAAAGTATGTTCATTTATGCACTCAATACTTAGTCGGTAGCACATATTACAGCAAATGACTTGCTCCTAGCACAAATTACAGCATCAGTGAAGTGTGGCATTGAAGTGATCAGCCTGTGGCACTGCTGAGGCACTACTGAGCCTTCAGATCGTCTGTATATTGTTGGATCAACTGTTTCTCATCTTTCTCTTGAAAATATCCCATAGATTCTCAGTGGGGTTCAGGTCAGTCATGTTGGCTGGCCAATAAAGCAGAGTAATATCATGGTCAGCAAACCACTTGGAAGTGGTTTTTGGACTGTGGGCAGGTGCTAAAGTCCTGCTGGACAAGGAAATCAGCATCTCTATAAAGCTTGTCAGCAGATGAAAGCATAAAGTGCTCCAAAATCTCCTGGTAGATGGCTGCATTGACTTTGCACTTGATAAAACACAATTTCCTACTTTGCCTACCCAATTTCTTCCTTCCAGTCAACTTTCCATTTAATATGCTTTGATACATCACTCTGTAAACAGCCACCCCATTCAGCAATGCCCTTCTGTGACTTACTCTCTTTGTGGAGGGTGTCAATGATTGTCTTCTGGACCATTGTCGTGTCAGCCGTCTTCCCCATTATTGTGGTTTCAAAGAATAAGAGATGGACATTTAATGAAACTCAAATGTAAATATTCTAATATTTTGAGATACTGGATTTTTGACTTTCA
>JAHKKF010538276.1:8161-29564 GCA_019740295.1 Labeo calbasu
ATCACGTTTCCAGTTCAGTATGGCGAAGGGATTCAGCATAGATTTATAATGAAATCCGATAATGTTATGTCAGCCCAAATTAGATTTTGAAATGGTGTGGTATTATGGGTGGGATTGCACTCATTTGTTAGTTTTTGTGCAGATGCCAGAAAATGTAGCACCATCTGTGCATGTTATGATTTGGATTATGAATGGCAGAGACTTTGAAATGTTGGACTGATTATAAAAAATGTGTCTTAAAAATGTTGTTATTGTTTAAATTCATTGCTCATATGCTCGTATTCAAATTTTGTCATCACAGAATCATGTGAATCGTCAGAGCAGACTATATATCTATATTGCCTGCAAGCTCAGACCATCTTACCTTAAGAGCCAGTATAATACTGTGATTGAAATGTCCACTCTTGGCAGCAGTTGTCTTTCATTTTGCATTACACGGCATCTCATTACTCTGTAAGAAACCGTATTATCTGCAGATTTTTAAATCCTCTATCCTGCATTTTCTTCAGTTGGGATTAAATCTGCACACTGAAGGATCAGCTGATATGAATCCTTTAGACCTGTCCACTGAGAAATTCTGTCCCTACTTTTGACAGATTGATGATCTTATATTATTCAATGTTTTTAATACAGTGGTTTTGAAATGTGCAGCCTTTTGGCTAAGCAGTTTTTGTCTTGTTTTTGCAATATTTAGTATTAGAAATGTATGTTTTGATTTTTGTTTTTTTGTTTTTTGCAAGCAACAAGCTTGCATTTATTTGATCTAAAGTACAGCAAAAGCAGTGAAATTTTAAAATATTTTTACAATTTAAAATAACTGTTTTCTATTGGAATATATTTTAAAATGTCATTTATTCCTGTGATTTGACAGATTGATGATCTTATATTATTCAATGTTTTTTAACACAGTGGTTTTGAAATGTGCAGCCTTTTGACTAAGCAGTTTTTGTCTTGTTTTTGCAATATTTAGTGTTAGAAATGTATGTTTTTTTTTTTATTTAAGATGTTTATATTTGTATGTTGTGTGTGTGTGTGTGTGTGTGTGTGTGTGAGTGTGTGTGTATATATATATATATGTGTGTATATATATTAAAGATCATGTTCCATTAAGTTATTTTGTACATTTCCTACAGTAAAAAAAGCAAAACTTAATTTTTGATCAGTAATATGCATTGCTAAGAACTTCATTTAAGGCGATTTTTTTAATGTTTACGTTTTTTTTGCACCCTCAGATTCCAGATTCAAATAGTTTAATCTTGGTCAAATATTGTCCCTAACATTCTAACAAACCATATACATCGGCATTCAGATGATGTACAAATCTCAGTTTCAAAAAGCTGACCCTTATGACTGATTTTGGGGTCCAAGCTTACATATAAGTATAGTATGTATACATATAATAGGTTTGTAAAAACATATTAATACCCACCCTCTTCTTTGTTTTTCTTTAGGTCATATCATACGTCGGTGGAGGCTTAAGCCATAGCATTTCCCAGTTTGCAGGTCGGGTTGGTTTTATGCATAATATGCCCAACACCAACCTGTCTCTGTACATTAACAACACCAGAGCATCAGACTCAGGGAAGTACATGTGCCAGGTCATCATCCCAGACGCCCAAGGACTCATCGGAGAGATCACCCTTAATGTTAAAGGTGTGTACTTACCGTACTTACTATGTCATAAAACACACATGCCTGTGTACTTGTCAGATGATTGTTCTGTGACACAGGCCATTTATTTAGCATTCAGCGTTTTCCAGAACGACTCTTTGAATGCAGATTTAACATCGCGTGACCCATCCTTTCTCTCTTTCAGTCCCTCCCTCAGTGCCAGTTTGTCAAGTTAAAGGAAGGCCTGTTCTTAAAGGGAACATCACTCTGGCTTGTAACTCTAATGATGGTAAACCGACACCAGAATACAAGTGGACAAAGACTAGCCCCACCTCAGAGGTCTTCTTCCCTCCCGCACAAAGTGAGTCTATCCGTGTGACACAAGACAGAAGAATGTGTTTAAATAATGAATTAATTCTCCTTTCTATTAGCATGTTGTGTCCCATTAGCATTAAAGGGATAGTTCACCCAAAAATGAAAATTCTGTTATTAATTACTCATCCTCATGTTGTTCCAGACCTGTAAGACCTTTGTTCATCTTCGAAAGACAAATTAATATATTTTTGATGAAATCCGAGAGCTTTCTGTCCCAGCAGTACTACCACATATAAGGCCCAGAAAGGCAAGAAAATAGTTTAATTGACCGCAGTGGTTGACCTTAATTCTATGAAGATGTGGTACTCTTTGTTTTCTTTGCGCACAAAAAAGTCATAAAATTATGAGTTCATAAAATTAAAAGTTCATAAAAGTAAGTTTGAACCACTGATGTCACATGGACTATTTTAACGATGTCCTTTCTGCCCTACTCTATGCAAGATTAGAAAGCTCTCAGATTTCCTAAAAAAAAATATCTTTAATTTGTGTTTTGAAGATAAACAAAGGTGTGTGTTTTTTTTTGTTTGTTTTTTTTTGTTTTTGTTTTTTTAGGCAAAATCAGTTATATTTCTCTGTTTTTTTTTCTTTTCTTTTGTGTTCTATCGAAGAAGGTAAATCAAATATGTTTTAAACATCACGAGGGTGAGTAAATCATTTCAGCGTTTTCATTTTCGGCTGAACTAATCCTTTAAGTATGACGAGGGAAGCGTTTGGACTGAGATTAAACCTTAAAACCATATATTTGTTGACCTTTGTTATGTAATTCTTGAGTCACTGGAATCAAATCCCTGGATATATTGGATAAACATTGCAGGTATTCAGCTAGCAATATTTGATCAGTTACTGTGACACTGTGATCTCTGTTTCAAATATTTGAATGTTTCTAATCTCTGGCTGATTTATTTTTATAAACATGCAATTCTAACTTTACCCTCACACTGTTATTGTTGTAGATGTAACAGCAGGAACTTTAAAACTGAACAATCTGAGCGGTAATATGTCAGGGAAATACATGTGCACTGCATCCAACACTGCAGGAGTGGAGACGTGCTACATCAACCTGGAAGTCATCACATGTACGTACTGTTGTTTGCTCATTAGATACGCAAGCGTTCAAAAGTAGTAAGAAAAAATACTTTTATTAAGCAGGGATGCATTAAATTGATCAAAAGTGACAGTAAAGACATTTACACTACCAGTCAAAAGTTTTTGAACTGTAAGATTTTAAAGAAGTCTCTTCTGCTCAACAAGCTTGCATTTATTTGATCTAAAGTACAGCAAAAACAGTGAACTTTTAAAATATTTTTACTATTTAAAACAACTGTTTTCTATTTGAATATATTTTAAAATGTCATTTATTCCTGTGATTTCAAAGCTTTTTCTGAATTTGCTGTTCAAAAAACATTATTATTATGTTGAAAACAGCTGAGTTGAATTTAGAATAAGATTTCTCTGATGAATAAAAGTTCAGAAGAACAGCATTTATCTGAAATACAAATCCTTTTAATTTCATTTAAGTGATGATAAAGACATTTTTAAAAAATGATACTGACTCCAAGCTATGGTACAGTATAGTGTGTAATGTTACAAAAGCTTTTTATTTCAGATAAACACTTTGGATCTTTCTATTTTACAAAGAATCCTGAAAAAAATGTACTCAACTGTTTTAAATATTGATAATAATAATAAAAATGTTTCTTGAACAGAAAATCAGCATATTAGAATGATTTCTGAAGGATCATGTGACACTGAAGACTGGAGCAATGATGCTGAAAATATAGGTTTGATCACAGGAATAAATTACATCTTAAAATATATTCAAATAGAGAAGAGTTATTTTAAATAGTAAAAATATTTTAAAATGTTACTGTTTTGCTGATTAAATAAATGCAAGCTTGGGGAGCAGAAGAGACTTCTTTAAAAAACACAAAATCTTACTGTTCAAAAACTTTTGACTGGTAGTATATGTTTACATGATATTAACTTTCTCTGTTTTCAACATTGATTATTAGAAATGTTTCTTGAGCTGCAAATCAGCAAACTAGAATGATTTCTGAAAGATCATGTGACACTGAAAACTGGAGTAATGAAGCTGAAAATTCAGGAATAAATTACAAAAGTCGTCTGAAGATAAAAATAAGATTGTAAATCAAAAGGCATACCTTAACTTTTCCTGTTCCTTTTGTACAGCGACTAATGCTGGGATGATCGCTGGTGTTACGTTTGGTTGTATTGTGGCTCTCGTCCTGATCACTGTCTTCCTCATCTTCATGTGGACAAGACGGAAAGACACAGAGGAGGATTTGGCCAATGAAATCAAGTAAGATAATTATGATTTATTGATTGATCCAGTTGACTTCTAACTTGTGTAGACACTAAGTGTTTTTGTGTCTTACAGAGAGGATGCTCAAGCTCCCAAACGGGTCTCATGGGCCAAGAGTGGCACTGGCTCTGACATAATCTCTAAAAACGGCACCCTGTCCTCCATTCACACCAACACTTACCCACGAGACATCCAGAACCACCACCATTACCCTCCCTCCGACACCGCGTCCATCCTCACGGCCACGGGCAGCACGGCCGGCTACCGCTCGCAGCCTCCAGCAGACGCCACCCTGGAGCGCTCGTTGCCCGGCTACAACACCAACCCCAGCCCGCCCCGTGGACCCTCGGGACCCCCCAGCACCAACGGAAGCTTCCAGCACACCTCAGTGCCCCGGCCAGGCTCCGCCCAACCTCAGATTCCACGTCCACCCGTGCTGCCCACCACCGTAACTGCTGCCAACATCTCCCGCATGGGAGGGGTACCCATTATGGTGCCAGCGCAAAACCAGGCTGGCTCTCTGGTATAGGACTGAATATTTCTGCTGAACCTCGGAAGGGAAGGAGAGAAGAGGACATCATGTCTGCAGTCCCACAAACTGAACCACATTGGAAAGGATGAATTGGAATCGATAAGCTTATTGCCTCTGTATGGAAACCGTATGGAATGATGTAATTTTCTTTATTTACATTTTAAATATAAAAAATGTAAGCAAACATATGGAAAGATGCTCATTTTATTGTTTTATAGTTTTTTACTGTTCAAAGTATTACAGAAAAGCCTCTACTTTCTATAAGGTGGAACTTGTTAAACGGAAAAAGACAATGACCAAAAAAAAAAAAAAACTTTTTTTCACATTATTTGTGTTCTTTTTGTTGTTACTGCTTTACTGATTGTTCTTTTGCAAACTGAAGATGCTAACTTGCCTTGATGAAAACATGAAAGGTCTATTCCATATTATTTACAGACACTCCTCGTGAATAATTACGTTTACTATGTTAAATGCATATGCGATCTTTATGTATGTTGCAATGTGGAAGTAAGCTATTTTGTTTGAATGGCTTCACCCTCTCTTATGTTAAAATGAAGGTGGATGGCATATGTTTCATTACAGCATGTGTTAAATGGAATGTTGAGGTCATCACTTAAAATGTGACATATTAAGTTGCTATATTTGCCTTTAAATGTTTTTGGCCAAATATTTAGAAATTAACCCCTGTTGTTATCTCTTAGAGATGTGTGCAAGGTTTTTTCAATTTAGAAGTGTAGAATTTGGTGGTATCTTAATTTATATAGTGTTTTTGTATACCCCATGATGATATTTTAAAACTAATGTATTGAATATGTAAACTATAATTATAAACATTCCTTTACCTTACTGTAAATAAGGTATTTATTTCTCATTCTAGGTCTGTGGTCATTTCATAATTTGCAGTTCATGATTTTTCTGGTATACTGGATACTAGACCAAAGAGTTCCTGTTAGATGGTTGTTCACGAGGGGATACTGGTTTTGAACTCGACATGAAGTGAAATGAGTTGCGAATGGCATTTCATGCTCACTTTACATATTACAGACCATATAGCTTATCTGTAATTATGCCAAAAATCATGTATTTTTACCACATATTTCATAAATGCTTTTTAAACAACTGCTGTAATTTTTTTAACTAGTTGTATTGTATGTACTCAACAGTGCAACTGATTTTTTTTCAAGCACAAACTATTTTACTTTATTTTATTAGAAATGTTTTATTGCCCGTACCCATGTCAATCTTTTTGTCATCTGCAGACTAGACAACCTCAAACTGTTCTGTATATAGGACATTTACTGAACACTTTGTATTCATATTTTTGATTAAAACAAACTGGCTGTAAAAATACAGTGTGTTTATTTACTGCACAGGGAAATTTCTGCAGAGTAAATCTCTGTAGAGATTTAAACATAACATATATTTTTTTGTAGTCATTTCATAAATTTTGTATGATATCTAACATATCATATATGTATTTGTTGTGATCCAGTCCTGGCTTTATGGACACACAATGACATAGGTTTATGTTAATACTTATTAATAAGTAAATTAATGTTTTTTAATGACGGGGAAAAGCCTACATAAAGATTAAAAATCCACAGTAAAATCAGTCGTGCATGCATAGCCCTTTTTTTCGCGCGCTTTTCGTTTTAAAGTGAACAAGCCAATGGTTAAACTGCAGTGACTCAGGTTAATGTTAATGCTAACTAATAAGTAAGTTAATGTTTTTTAATAACGAAAAAAGTCCACATAAAGATCATATAAAATCAGTCGTGCGTGCCCTGTTATTTTTCGCGCGCTTTTCGTTTTAAAGTAAACAAGCAATGGTTAAAAAGACTGCTTTAGAAAGCAGAGATCAGAAAGCAAGATACAGGTATAACTACAGTCGCCTAGGTTTATGTTAATGCTTACTAATAAGTAAATTAATAGTTTTTTTAATAACAAAAAAATCCACATAAAGATTAAAATGCACAATAAAATCAGTCGTTTGTGCCATGTTATTTTTCGCGCGCTTTTCGTTTTAAAAAGTCAACGGTTAAGAAGACTTGCTTGAAAAAGAGAGCAGAAGGTAAGATACTGTTATAAGGTACAGTGACCTAGATCTATGTTAATTCGTACTAATAAGTTAATTAATGTTTCTAATGACGGAAAAAGTCCACATAAAGATTAAAAATGTACAATTAGTTGTGCCTGCTTAGCCTGTTGCTTTTCATTTTAAAGTAAACAAGCCAAGGGTTAAGAAGACTTGCTTGAAGAAGACATCAAAGGGTAAGATACTGTTATATCTAGTGCTTTAGAACATTTCTGGTGACCCATTAATAATATATTTAGGAAAAGATAACCTAACGCGTTACGTAATATAAATAAGCCGCAAGCTGTGTAACATTTAGTCAGGGTCAGACTCATAAGTATGGCTAAGATAAGTTAATGTGACTGTTAAAAATGAGCAAAAATGAATTCTTCTGTTTTTACCTGTTATCTAACATTTGATATATTTTAGATATTGTGTGTAGACACTGTACTAATCATTTCAGTTAACTGATAATAAATCAATTAGATTCAACAGACTTAAGTATTAGCCATAATGGACAACACTGTGTTTATCGAAAAATAATATTCTTATATTAAGGCAAAATTCCTCTAAATATCAGTTCCAGAGTACAAATATCACTATAAATAATATACATTTTTTTACTGGTTTAAGCACGAACAGAAAGAAAAGTCACTCAAATAGCTACATGACTCTTGAAAATATTTTTCTAAACAATAAATAATTGTATTATTAACAGTTTTGACGTCACCAGTTATTAGGTGTACATGTTTTAAATATATATATATATATATATATATATATATATGTAAGCACAATATCAAACTAACGCCACAAAAATCCTTTGTTAACGCTGTTGCCAACAGGCTTGTGTGAATGATGAATTGCAATGACCTGCATATGACTGACCTCTAGTGGAATGTTGGGGTATTACAATGAAACAGTCATTCAGGCTTTCACAGGGTTTGACATTTATTGGAATTATAACTCAGCAATACTTCACATTCCTCCATGTCCCTTAGTAAATAAGAAATATATACATTAAAGATGTAAGCACAAGGCATGAATGACAGTTAATGTTAAGTAAAAAAAAAAGTTTTAATTAGACAAATGGATCATCAAAGAAACCACATTATGTAGAACTGTATATTTCATACATAGGATGAAAAAAAAAATCTCAGGTTACCCAAAATAAGAAAAGTCACAAGGTTTCTCCCTATAACTTGGCATTAATGTAGAACACTAAAACATGCTGTATTTTCAACCAATCTTGGCTGAAACAAAGCCACAATACTAAAACGGCAAAAGCAGAAAGTATGGATGGATTATTTTCAAATGTGCTCTCGAATCGATGCATCTACGCCTTAAAAAGACTGTGAATAATGCCCTTCTCATCGTCACCTGTGTTCAGAACGGATGTGAATGATGGAGTAGTATGTAAAATGCCTTATGTTAGGCGTATATTTAAAAATAAAAATAAAAATATTACCTGATCGTAGAGTTAAACCGATTATAGTTCACCTGTTACCCTTACACGTTCCATATGGCTTTTGGCCCATTGTAACGTACGTAGTAGAAAACATGTAAAGCACCAGGCGCTGTGGTATGAACCTCGTGGATATGTGAATACAGGAAGGGCAGTGAGATGAGCAAGGTCAAAGGTCGTTAGATAAGCAAGAGAAGGATGGTTAGATGTTCAGGGTCCCTCGCTGATACTGGATAAGGGAGCTCATGCAGCTGGGCTGGAGAACTGAGAGAGGACGAACGGAGACACCCGACCTCTCCGCAGTCTCACCATCAGCACATCACGCTCAGGACTTTAGGTAGGGCACAGAACTGCAGGATAGTGACGTGATACTGTGTTAATGGTCTCAACACTAATAAAATGTCTGTACAAGTACACTGCCATTCAAAAGTTTGGGATCAGTAAGATTTTTTTCAATGTAACTTTCTTATGCTCATCAAGGCTGCATTTATTTGATTAAAAATAAGACAACACTGTAAAATAACATTTTTTCATTTAAATAGATTTTAAAATATAATTTATCCCTGTGATCAAAGCTTTTCAGGATCATTACTCCAGTCACATGATCTTCAGAAATCATTCTAATATGCTGATTTATTATCTGTGCTGCTTAATATTTTTTTGGACACTGATACTTTCTTTTATGATTCTTTGATGAATAAAAAGTTAAAAGGAACAACATTTATTTAAAATAGGAATCTTTCTAACAATACACACAATATTATCTAACAATATTTTGTTTATTCTTGCTTTTTTTTTTAAAGAAATTAATCCTTTTTTAAAAAAAAAAATAATAATTTTTTGTTAAATTGATAAAAAGTGATAGGAAAGACTTATATTGTTAGAAAATATTTATATACTGCTGCCAGCACTGATAAATATAATAATAAATCAGCATATTAGAATGATTTCTGAAGGATCATGTGACACTGAAGACTGCAGTAACAACTGATGAAAATTCAGCTTTGCATCACAGGAATAAATTATATTATAAAGTACATAAAAATAAAAACTATTTATTTTTCTGTATTTTTGTCAAAATTTTGTCTTGATGAGCATAAGAGACTTCTTTAAAAAACATTACAAACTCTTGAACGGCAGTGTACTTTGTATACATTTACAATATATACTATAGGTGTACTATAGTTAACTAAAACTAAAACCATAGAAACAATTTTGTTACTTGAAAGAAACCTGCTAGTTGCCAAAGCAACATTTCTTATCTCATTTAGTTTGATTAAATTAAATATCTAAAAGTGAAATAAATTAAGACTATGTAAACATTAAAAAAAATAGAAATGACAAAAACACACAACAAAATGATTAAAACCTTAACTAAAATTAAAATGAAAACACACAAAAAAGAAAACTAATTCAAAATATTAAAACCTCACTGATACTTAAATACAACAAGTATGTTATTTATGAGAATATTTAGAGCTGGAGAACAGTGATATTCTGTGAAAACAGAAAATTCCTAGCTGGTAAAATGTTTTCAGCTTGTCGCCTATTTAAGAGCCACAGTTAGTTTCTCTAATTTAAGCTAATAATAATACTATATACAGTCAAACCAAAAATTTCTCAGACGCCAGATATAATTTTTGATATTTTTTTAACTAGTGGATACAGGACACTATAGTTCATTTGTGTAAGTGAGGATATCAAAATTAAGTAAACTGTGACATATTATACGCAAAAATGTGATTTGACACTTTGACCTGACCATTTTGTTACATACCTTTCTGTCAGAGTTATCTGACATTATCAAGATGAATTTGTTCTGACACAGATTTTGAGTGCCTGTAAGATTTTATTACCATAAACTGTGATAATGTGAGAAATTTTAAAGCTGTCTGAACAAATATTGGTTTGACTGTATAAATGATGACAACTAACAACACCATAACCAGCAAAATACCAATTTAAAACACCATTAAAAAGTAATAATACAATATTATTTTTAAAAGTTATTCTAATTATGGGGGAAAAAAAGTTTCAGATTTACCTTTTAGTATATAGTCAGTCAGGAGGGTCGGGACCTTCTCACTATCTTCTTTCATGGCATATAGAACTGAAAAAAAAAAAGGTTACAATTTTTATCCTTTGATATCCTAAATGTTTTATTGTTTGATTTAAGTATTAAATAAATCAGTCTTAGCAAATATTAAATAAAATAAAATAGAAATACTATGGTGACTTTTAATTTGACTTAGTTTTAATGACATTAGTGCAGTCCAGTACACTTACTTTTTGTGAGCATTTGCAAGTCATCCACAGACGGAGGAGTTCCTTTTTTCTCATATGGGATGACTGTGTTTAAGTACTGTTGAACACACATATGAAAAATAATCAGACAGAGTTTACAATCACATCTTATTCCTGCATACAGGTGCAGATGTAGTTCAAACCATGAACTGAAATCCTCCTGCTTACCTGTCTTTCTGTCCCTGAGGTCCCAAAGGTCTGTCTGATGCCTGTCTGCAGGATGTTGGAAAGACCCTCCATGCTGAAGCGCTGGAAAACATTAAAACATAAAATATTAAGTACCTTCTGCTCACAGCACTGCATTCCTGTGAGTGCACACATCCTACGCCAAACTAGAGAAAAGAGAATCCAACTTGGGATCTTTTTCAGGATATTTTATTTTTCGTAGCCCATTTCTACAAACACAACAGCCTTTCAAAATTATTTAAGCTTCTGTGTTCAGGAAAAGAGTAGAAACATAATATATTAAATTTGAGCTTCACAATTTGCCACATTTACTAACTCTAGTTGCTGTGTACAAAATGACTAGAGTGATCAACTCAACCCTGTGAGAACATGGAGGATGAGGATGCAGAGATGCAGTTCTTGCATGATGTAATCAAATCACAGTGGCATTACTGTAAGAGGAAGCTGGAATTGCCTTCGCAGCTCATACTGCAGGGGAATGCTTCCTCTGCTCTTCCAGTAAGTGCTAAGTGCAGCTAAAGAGTAATGGGGCAAGATCCATTAACCGCAGAGAGAGATGTCTGTGCATGAAGGTAAACATCATGCAGTTAATTTCCAAACACTTACTTTTGCAGGCATGCTCCCGGTTTTCTCAGAGCGGGTAGACGCTTGTAGACTCATGGCCTTGTCCTTACGCCTGCGCTTGCTCAGCTCCCTTTGCTCCTTCTGTCTGTTCTGGACCTCCATCAGAGCTGTGATGAAGGTGTTCTTCACCTCTTTCTCAAACTCCAGCTCGTCCCTCCGGGCCAGCTGGGCCACCAGTTCCTCCGAATACTCTCGTATCGCCGCCTCCATTCGACACAAGATGTCAAGCAGCGCTGAGCTTGGCATCAGCCTCAGACCTGTATGATAAACATTGACACTTGGAACACTTGACTTGCACACTGTGACTAATGTTGTGCTTCAATGTTAGTGTAGTTCTCAGTTGATGTGGGCTATTTTTCATTCACTTTTGCTCTACCGCATCTTTGGTTTCAAAAACATGATCTGTTTCATCTGTCCATGGGATGAAGAAATGCTGAAACAACATAGTTTAAAATAGAAACCGTCTCTATATACTCGATAGCCACCGGTTTCTTTTTCTGGGGAGATGTAGAGCATGTTTACATTGACCTTGATCTGGTAGACTGACATGGAAGAGAAGAAATTTTGAATGAAGTCATTATTTTTGTTTTACTTGCCCACAAAAGGCATTCTCGTAGCTTCATAACATTACGGTTGAACCACCGATGTCACATGGAATATTTTAACAATGTCCTTACTACCTTTCTAGCCCTTGAACATGGTAGTTGCGTCGTGGTCTATGCAGGGTCGGAAAACCCTCAGATTTGATCAAAAATATCTTAATTTGTGTTCTGAAGATAAAGATGAAGTTCTTGCGGGTTTGGAATGACCTGAGAATGACTAAATGACAGATTTTTCATTCTTGAACTAACACTTTTAAAGCAATGTTTGATTGTTCAAACTTTGTTCATCTTAGCATCTAATTTCATCTGAAGCTTCATGAAAAGTTTTTAAAGTCACCCTGAGGTTCACATATATTTTTTAATTGTAGGTTTGAATGAGCACCTTCATAGGAGCAGTTGTTGTTGGAGGCCTGTGACAGCATGCGGATCTCCTCTAGTAGTGAGGGGCTGCTTTTAGAGGAAGACACTGCGATATCATCCTCCTCCTCTTCCTCTGTCTCTCCAGGATCTGGTGAGTTTTCCATCATCTCCACAATCTCCTCAATCACCTGGTGAGAGAATATATGACAGACTTCAGTGGGTATTTAAAGACGTTTGAGGACACAACAGAACTGTAGCTTTGAATTTTAGCTTGGTATACAATGAATAAATGTAGCACACCTAAATTTAAAGGGAACATCGGATGCAAAATTCACTTTTACATGGTGTTTGCATATACAAGTCTTAGAAGTTTGTGGACACAACCACCCTACAATGATAAAAATCCATTCACTTAATTTTTTTAATCCCCAAAAAACCTAAACAAGCCAAATTGTCAAGCCGTTGTGATTTTCTGAGCAGTGTGATGTCATACTGCTCAGGCTTCGCCCACAACTGCTGACGGACCATCCTGTATTACCATATTTCTGCCTTCAGACATCAGAGCCACTGAGCACACAGTGGATTAGTTTTGTTTTTAAAGGTAACGGCTACCAAATACACAAAAAACAGAAGAGAGGGGCGGGGTGAGTAGAGCTCATTATCATTTAAAGAGACATAAATGGGTCGCTGTGAATAAAGCATTGTTTGACAAGGTAAAAGGGGTGTTGTTTTACAAGACCACTGAGGAATTTTAACCAAAGTGTGTTGCAGACATTTCATGGAGATCATAAAGAATCATACCAACTTGTGGAAAATGGTCATCCGATGTCCCTTTTAAAGGTGCACTAAGCAATTTTTGAAAAACAATTTTGATCACAGTGTCGGACCGAGTCCCAAAACACTCTTGTAGCCAATCAGCAGTAAGGGGTGTGTCTTGTAAGGACAGAGAAAAGAGATTGCTCAATTTGAGTGAACAGGATGGATATTAGCAGATCGACTATAGATAGAGAGATGGAAGATAAAAAAATATAAAATATCGAACAAACAAAATATTTAAAAAAAGAGTTACAATCAGGCAAGAAGTAGGACCTGCATAAATACCGGAGCTGCTTTCCAACGGTGGAGAGAACTCAAGGAAGGCCTGGAATCGGACGCCAAGGTTGCGTTGTTTGTTTTTTATAGGTAAGTAACGTTGATTTTGCATTGTTTCACACAACTTATCTGTGTTGGCTTTTATTTGAATATGCTTGTGTGTCATATTTCTTTGTTTCCGCGATCGTTGTTATGCCAGGGCCGTGTACGTACTGTACATGTGGGGGCGAGGTCCTGTTGGGCTATGTGCGTGTTTGTTTTTGTCCCTTTAAATATCAACATCATTTGGAAAAAATCGCTTAGTACACCTTTAAAAGGCAGCTGGAAAAGTTTAGGCTCACCTGATCAGCTGTAATAAGAGGTTCTTCACTCAGACAATTGGCATTTTCATTCTTCTCGTTCATCTCATCCTCATCTTTTTCATGTATCTTTAAAAACCAAGACAAATACGTTCATGAACATCTTTAGGAGCATCAGCCATATCAATATGGCAAGAAGGTAGAGAGTAATGGCTCCATATAGTTCCATTACACTCATTGGTAAAGTGCTGAAGAGAGTGCTTTCGAATGTTAGCTTGACAGCTCATTTGGCCCGCATTGATGTACAACAAAGTCTTGTCTAAACTAGTCAAAAGCTAACATTAGATTACCTCATTCCACATCCGACCAGTTGCAATAGTTGATAATCAGAATAAGATTATACATAGACTGTCACATGATGACATAGTATAAAGGAAATACAGAAATGTCTGCCAGTGATGTCTAAACTATTTATTGCAAAGCTTGTGAGAGGCTGAATGCCAGAGAAAGTAGATCAGCTTGGGTTTTTGGCAGCGAGCGACTGTATTTGCCATCCATTTGGCATAAATATACACACCACACCCTGAATCAAGAGAGCAGAGCTGTACTCTCGTATAGTGCTGCAGTCATTTGCTTAGAGGAAATAAATGCTTTTTCAATTAAGGAGAAAGATATTATTTCAAGAATTTTTTTTCGAAGATCATTGCGTCTGTTCCGTTAATATAATTATTAATAACGTAATTCACATTGTAATATTCAGTTACTATAAATATCAATAATAATATACTATATGTGACCCTGGACCACAAAACCAGTCATAAGTAGCACGGGTATATTTGTAGCAATAGCCAAAAATACATAGTATGGGTCAAAATCATTGATTTTTCTTTTATACCAAAAATCATTAGGATATTAAGTAAAGATCATGTTCCAAGATATTTTGTAAATTTCCT
Organism: Labeo calbasu; assembly: GCA_019740295.1. Lineage (NCBI taxonomy): Eukaryota > Metazoa > Chordata > Actinopteri > Cypriniformes > Cyprinidae > Labeo > Labeo calbasu. The sequence goes on from JAHKKF010538276.1 coordinate 22,962, forward strand.
GTCGTAAATATATCAAAACTTAATTTTTGATTAGTAATATGCATTGCTAAGAACTTTTGCTTTTTCACCCATATATATATATATATAATTATTAAAAGAAGAAACTGTTAACTTACAGTCATGTTCTATATCACTAATCTATACAATAACCCTGCTGTAACGAATAGTATATTATCACGTCAACACCATGAATGTTATCAGAGCAGAGCAGATGTTTACCTCCTGATCTGAGAGGTTGCCGTTCAGCGTTTCTGAGGTGGGGTCGTCCCAGCTGGACACAGAGGAGGGGATGTAGTTGTCAGTCAGAGCATCCCACACGCTACAAAAACACATGCGTGGACATTTATATACAAAACCGACACACGATGAAAATGAAACAAATGAGACATTCATTCTCAGAGTTATGAATAAGACCTTCTTTAACAACAATTTTAATATGTGCCTTATGGCATAACATGTTTATTTTAAGATGCTCTTTAAGTAGCTGCTTTGCATGTTTATATAACTGGGTTAGTGACAACAGTTTCTTTCTCTTTTCTCTCTTTTCTCTTTTCTGTCTGTTTATCTACATACTAAAATTACTCTCCACACTTTCTTTGTGCCTCTGTCTAGTCATCCAGGGAACAAGTGGCCATTCAAAGTGTACTGATCCTCTGAGGACACACAGATACAAGCCTACCAGCCTCCATTCCAGCCCTGCAACAACACCAAACTGGTACAGACTCATCGTCTACCCATATGTCACTGTCGGAAGGAGTTTAATTTCTGTTTGCTGTCTGGAGATCTCCAAAGGCAACATCTTATTTAGAATGTTTACCAACCACAGGTAAAAAAAATATAAATACTGAGCATTGCAGCAGGCTGCTTTCTGTAATTCGTCAGATGCACAGCCACAGGCTGAATTCTAGCGCAGGGACAGATTTGTGTCTGAATACAAGCCAAGAACAAAAGCCACGGGCAATGAGAACACATCACAGCAGGAAATGCAAAAAATAACATGCTAACAAATCATAAATCAACGACATATTTACAGCACAAATTATGACAGCAATACTGGAAAACCCAGTGATATGTTCATTTTTATCTACAAGAAGGATAAAAAAGACATTTTTATGCTCTTTTTCATTTGCTTGCTAACATTAGTGTATATTTTTGCCATTACAGTCTCAATCAGTGATGTTTTGACTGTCAACAAGAATGTGCGCTATATTTAGACCAAGGGGTTTTTTTTTGTCCTATTTTGCGAGAGGCAGATTTGACGGCAGAGAGAGGATGGTGACTGGCTGCCAGCACAGACAAGTCAGGACAAACAAAAGCACTGAGGCGTATAAAAATTCGCTGAATAATTCACGGCCAAACCACGGACACATGCACACAGACAGGCGCTGGCGATGGACAAAGGGTGTTTTTATACAGTTTGATTGGCAGGCCAGTTGGCAAGGATGTCAGACATGTCCTCACTTTTGATTGGCAGAGAGACAGCCAACTGGATGGGCATATTTATCAGCACATAACAGTATCTATGCTAGATTTTTGTTGGTGCTGCAAAAACATGACACTAATTGCATCAAACTTCATTCAAAATTCATTAATTCATCTAGAAGTGGATCAGAAAAGATCTTACTCTTCATCTTGAAGCCTCTCCTCGTCCTCCTCGGCGTGTGATTGGTTGCGAACAGGTGCCAGACCTTCTGTCTTGGTGTTGTAGTTGTGGAAGCACACGTTCAGCTTCTCGTCAAATTCGTTGACGAGGTCCTCCATGGACTTGAAGCTCATCATCTCGGAGAAGTTCTCCAGCTCTGAGAAGTCTTCACGGCACAACGGAGCCAGAGGAATGGTTTTGAGAGGCCGGCAGGCAGGCTGCTCGGATTCGAGCTCCTCCATCTTGCAGGGCCGCAGATCCTCAAATTCCTCATCCAGGCACACCAGAGGGGCCTCCATTCTGATGCCCTCTTGATCGCACAGTCACGTGGAGGTTGGTGCAGCAACAGTCCCTAATTAAAAATATGATAATTGACAATCTGCCACTCAACTTCGCAAATCATCATCTAAAACAGGGGTCTCCAAACCCGGTCCTGCAAGGCCGGTATCCTGCAGAGTTTAGCTTCAAATTGCCTCAACACACCTGCCTGGAAACTTCTACACTCTTAAAAATAAAGGTTCCAAAAGGGTGTTTTTGCAGTGACGCCATAGAAAATCTATTTTTTGTTTCCCCAAAGAATCTTTTAGTGAACAGTTCTTAGAAGAACCATTTTGAAGAACATTTTAGAAATCTAAAGAACCTTTTTCAACTATAAAGAACCTTTACTTTTAAGAGTGTAATATGCCTTGATTAGCTGTTTAATTAGAGTTAGAGCTCAACTCTGCAGGACGCCAGCCCTCCAGGACCAATTTTGGAGACTCCGATTGAAACCATGAAATGCGGATTTAAACTGTGGAGTAATTCAAATAGATTTTTCACTTCTTAGCTAAAACTCTATTTAAATATGAAGTTATATAACGGTAATGGTTTCCTCAGAGTCAAGAACATTTTGTGAGGCTTTTTTAACTATGAAAATTTAGACGATGATATTTAGTTTTTCTCAGATGACATTCGTTAAATTAATTCCCTTCCTTTCCACTAAGCGAGCAGGGAACACGAATGACTGCGTTTCGCTCAAGCAGAGTGAAAGTAATTGTGTTTAATTTGCGTGGCGGTTGATTCAGCAGAACCTCTGAGGTTTTTCCCAATGAATTCTGGGACTGTGAGGCAACTAAAGTCATCCAGCAATTATAGCTACCGCTAATTCAAATTCACTTTCTCAAATGTATGAAAAAATAATAAATGTAGAAATATGTGTATTAGCCTCTTTCTGCAATCATTACACTTTATATCAATTCAATATACCCTACCAGTCAAAAAAATGCAATAAGATTTTTAATGTTTTTAAAGAAATGTCTGCTTTTATTTGATCCAAAAGACAGCAAAAGCAATAATACTGTTAAACATTTTTACTATTTAAAACAACTGCTTTCTGTTTGAATAGTTTTAAAATGTAATTTATTCCTGTGATCAAAGCTGAATTTTCAGCATCATTACTCCAGTCTTCAGTGTCACATGATCATTCTAATTTGCTGTTCAGTAAATATTTATTATTATTATCAATATTTAAAACAGTTGAGTACATTTTTTACAGGATTCTTTGATAAATAGAAAGTTCCAAAAATCAGGATTTATCTGAAATAAAAAGACATTTATAATGTTACAAAATATTTCTATTTCAGGTAAATGCTATTCCTCTGAACTTTCTATTCATTATTATGAATAATTATAATAACAGATGTTTTTTGAGCAGCAAATCAGAATATTAGAATTCAAATATTAGATTTCTGAAGGATCATGTGATTGGAGTAATGATACTAAAAATTAATTGTTGAAATCAAAGGAATAAATTACATTTTAAAATATATTCAAGTAGAAAACAATTACTTAAATGGTAAAAATATTTCAAAATGTTACTGTCATGATGTACTTTGGATTAAATAAATGCAGGCTTGGTGAGCAAAACATTAAAATTCTTACTGTTCAAAAACTTTTGGTAATGTATTAACATTTATTTTTAGCAAAATAGTACAATATGAGCGTTTCTAGGTAAAAATGCATCTTGTTATTTCTCATTACCCCAAAACAAATGCTTTTTACATACTATTCAAGTCAACTATTAGTTTGAGAGTTATTATAACATCCACCCTTTAATTCCCGCATCCGATTTCGGCCTGTGATCTGACAGTTCCCATGAATGAGCTCGACAGGCTTTATCAGGCTTAACGTCAAGCTAAAAGACTGCAGGATAAAAATCCATTTAAAACAGGCTTGCATAAGCTTTTACCCTAACATTACATTAGTCAGCAAAGTTCCATTCCACTAATACACTCTATTATTTTACCCTAGCGTGTTTCTGTCTATGTCAAAATTAAGGTGATGACCTTTTTCCACTTCCTGGTTTTTGGCTACGCATTGATTTGTTTGTCCGCCATCCATAATTCGGTGCCTATGGCCAAAACCCATTCAGAAAAAAAAGATAACATCCCAATCCAATGACCAAAGCACAGATGTAATTCAGTGTTACAGTGATAAACTGCTGCCCCTTATTCACACTTCCTGAGGACGGGGGTGGAAAGGAGCAGGAGTGTAAATAGCATATTGACCTCAAATCAATCGATGGAAAAAACTGTGGCAATGGAATAAAACACTTCTGCTGTGGGACCTCCGCTGAAAGTGACGTCATCTAAAGGTGCATTACATTCATAATTATCACCGCAAGAGATTTTCTGCTAAATATGAATCAGAGCGTGAATTTGTGTCGTGTTGAGTGCTAGCTAACTGTGTTTGCGGCAGGTGTGACCTATGTTGTGAAATATGAATATGAACACAAGCGTGTCACAAGATAAGATTAATTGATGAGCCATGATGGGAAGAAACATGGCGGATCGCATCATAAAGCATGGCAGAGATAAAATACAAGATCACACTGTGTCAATTCTGACGAAGAATTTTTAACCATTTCTTTACGGGTATGTGAATTTTGAAAATATTATTTTTGATTATCCAAATGGAAGAGGAATATTCAAACTGTGCAATGCATAACAATAATGTTTTTTTTTTCTAGAAATATGTGAGGGTTAAAAAATGGAAAAAGGATGCAGAACGGATGGAGATCAAGGTTACCCCATTTCCCAGTGGGAATAATGGGAAAACAATGGCGGGATGGAGACGGAGTGATGGAGAAGAGAGAGGGAGGAACAAATTACCTGCAGAAGAATCTCTCCGTGTGTATCTGGGTAGAAACAGCCCCTCCTATTCCAATATAGTCAGAGAGAAACCACCATCAGCAAATCTTGGTCGGGATGAAACGACACAATCGTTCCCATCACACACACACAAGCTCTGTGATGGCCGCTGTTCTAGTCCACGGCGTCTTGTGTAAGCCAGTCAAGGCTCAGAGTGTTGTTTTCTGAGCATTAAGCAGCAGCCGTCCTCTCCTGTTCCACGGAGCCTGCGCATTGCTACGGCAACTGACGGAATCATCCTCCTCGCCGCCCCTCCCCCTTCTGCTCCTCTCCTCATGCACCTCACTCTCTCCGCCCCCTACCCCTCCCGCTCCCTTTCGCTCAATCTGCCATAAGCCAAATCCCTCCATATTCATGAGAAAGAAAAAAACAGTCAGAGGTAATGGAGAGAAGCTGTACTGGGGCTTTATTCACACCTTGAACTCGCTTGTCATCGGCCACATCAGGGGTCTCTTGGCAGGATCCCGTTCTCATTACCCCTCAAAGCACGCTCAAGGGATTTTCAATGAGGAAGCTGTGCTAACAACATGTACGCTGGCTGCTTACTGTCACTTATTACTACTGAAATGGAAGCTATAAAATGCAAGATTACATTATTTTAAAAGGTTAGTTCACTCAGAAAGGAAAATTCTGTCATTAATTACTCAACTTCTTGTCATTAACCATAAGACCTTCATTTGGAGCACAAATTAAGACATTTTTGATCAAATCTGAGAGCTTTCTGACCCTGCATAGACAGAAATGCGACTACCATGTTTAAGACCCAGAAAGGTAGTAAGGACATTGTTAAAATACTCCATTTGACATCACTGATGGGCTCTCGGATTTCATCAAAAAATATCTTAATTTATGTACTGAAGATGAACGAAGGTCTTGTGGGTTTGGAACGACATGAGGGTGAGAAATTAATGACAGAATTTTCATTTTTCAATTTTTTATTTTCAGGGTCACATAGAGTAGTAGTAAGTCACCACTTGTGAAAATGCTTGTATGATTTAAATATTATAAGATCTTTATAAAAAAAAATGTGTTCGTTTTGTGCATTTAAATGCTAATCTTTCATAATTTTACATTTCAATTTACCTCTGTCATCATCTACCACTAATTTAAGGTTCATCTTAAACACTATTAATATTATAATTGTTATACATCTATTTAAATGTAATTGTTTGCAAATTCCAAAATGATTTTTTTCAATGTACAGCAGTCAGAAGTTTTTTAATGATTTTTTAAAGATTTTTCATGTTTTTTAAGTCTCTTCTGCTCCTGCGTTTATTTGATCCAAAGTAATAAAATATTTTAATTATTTAAAATAACTGTTTTCTATTTGCATATATTATAAAATGTAATTTATTCCTGTGATTTCAAAGATGAATTTTTTGTATCATTACTCACATGATCCTTTAGAAATCATTCTAGTATTCTGATTTGCTGCTCAAAAAAGTACTGACTCCAAGCTTTTAAATGGTATAGCGTATAATATTACAAAAGCATTTTATTCCAGATAAATGATGATCTTTGGATCAACTGCTTTATATATTGATAATAATAATAAAAAATGTTTCTTAAACAGCGAATCAGCATATTAGAATGATTTCTGAAGGGTCATGTGACACTGAAGACTGGAGTAATGATGCTGAAAGTTTTGCTTTGATCATGTGAATAAATTACATGCTTTCTATATTCAAATAGAAAGCAGTTATTTTAAATAGTAAATATATATATATATATATATATATATATATATATATATATATATATATATATATATAT
>JAHKKF010538278.1:10707-32325 GCA_019740295.1 Labeo calbasu
TTGGGTAGATTGTTTCAGAGTTTGGGCGCTAAATAAGAAAATGATCTGCCACCCCCCGGTTGATTTTGATATTCTAGGTATTATCAAATTGCCAAAGTTTTGGGAACGCAGCAGATGTGAGGGACTATAATGTAATAAGAGCTCACTCAGGTACTGAGGAGCTAAACCATTCAGGGCTTTATAAGTAATTAGCAAGATTTTAAAATCTATACAATGTTTAATAGGGAGCCAGTGCAGTGTTGACAGAACCGGGCTAATATGGTTTCTTTCTGGTTTTAGTAAGAACTCTAGCTGCTGCATTTTGGACCAGCTGGAGTTTGTTTATTAAGCGTGCAGAACAACCACCCAGTAAAGTATTACAATAATCTAACCTTGAGGTCATAAACACATGAATTAACGTTTCAGCATTTGACATTGAGAGCCTAGGTCATAATTTAGATATATTTTTGAGAAGGAAAAATGCAGTTTTGCAAATGCTAGAGATGTGGTTCTCGAAGAAAGATTGCTATCAAATAGCACACCTAGGTTCCTAACTGATGACAAAGAATTGACAGAACAGCCATCAAGTATTAGAGTGTGTTTTAGGTTATTACACGCAGAGGTTTTAGGTCCAAAAATAAACACCTCTGTTTTTTCAGAATTTAGCCAATCAGCCATATTGGCGGCACAGAACGTAAATAATAGTACTGCCAAAAGTTACAACAAATCAGGAAGAAGAGTGCAAAAGAAGAAAGAAGGCATTCTTATCATTAACGGTCAGGTAGGTGAAATATTAGGTTAATACCTTAATTAATATTGCATGTACATATCACCTATTACCTTCTATTTTGTCAAAATATTGTGCCCTTTCCTGCTTACTAAGTCCTTCTATAAACGATTTAGCAGCTTCCACATGTTTTTTTCTGTGGTTTAGACAGCATACATTAGTAGAACAATGTATTCAGTAGTACATTAACGGTGCAGTCCATGCTGTTGTTTACATCCGAGTATCTCCAAATATGGCCACGCATCCGGGTAACTGACCAAATCATGATGCAAGTGCATATTTTGGCCGGGTCACCAGACCCAGTCCTGAAGGGCCGATGTCCCTGCAGAGTTTAGCTTCAACCCTAATCAAACACACCTGAACCAGCTAATCAAGCTCTATTGTGAGATAAAAAATTGTGAGATAAAAGATTTAAGAAGTACCTTTTTTATTTTTTAAACATGGGCGGGAACTGACTTCCATAGGGATGTGGATTCTCTACACATTTATTAATTTTAAATGTGTGTGTTACAGAGTGACAGAGGCAAGAAGCGGGTGGATCCATATGCAAAACTTTATTAATTAGATACTGAGACATGGTCATAAACAGGCAGAGTCGACATCAGCAAACAGATATAAACAGGGCAAGACACAATAGTAATCCGTTAGACAGGCAACGAATCAGCGGCGAACGAAATCCAAGGGACGAGACAAACGGGTATCCAAATACACAGGCTAGAGTTAATTCGAGGGGCGAACAGAGTCTGAAACGAAAAGTCCAGGGCAGGCTGACAAGACGATATAACCAGGCTAGAAAACAAAGCTAGGACAACTGACTAGAAACACAATTGAACTAGACTCTGGATAAACAAAGTGGCTCGGTACAGCTGCTAACACAATAAGAGTGCTAAACGCAATACAATACTTGGCCCAGAATAGTGGGAAGGGCCACGTATCTATACCGTTCATGATTGGCTGCAGCTGTGTGCATGGTGAGTGAGGTGGAGCATGGGAAATGTAGTCCGGGGTGTAGTGCAACAGTCTGTGTAATGGCAAGGCGACCTCTGGTGGCGGGCGGACTGAGAATCAGGACCAGATTCGTGACAGTGTGAACCACTGAGATGAAAAGAACAGAAAAACAAAAAGTTAGCCTACAACATTTACAGCCCAATGGAACAATCAGTTTCATACTTATAAGACTCTTTGAAAATAAATCCATCATTAACAACACATCTAAAGTAAGATAATTCAGTATTTATGATTTATTTATTGCTTCCTAAATTTAACTTGATTAGAATACAAAATTAATTTTAAGTGACAATGAATTGAGAAAAATACATTTGCATGCATAATGACGTAGTTACAGCATCTATCAATAGGGACTAATTGTTGGCACTAACCAGTCAACTGTTGACATTGACCAGTCAAACCCTGACCCTTGGTCTTAAAGGAATAGTACAGACAAACATAAATGTGACTTTTACACTCTGTGACAAATGTGACACTCCTCCCCACTTCTTTAACACATACCAGATACTATGTAACCAACCAACACCATTGTTTTTGTGTGTATGAAGACACTGAATGAATGTTGAATGATTCATTGGTTAAAGATAGCAGGGGCTATCACATGACATGATTACCAAAGAGTTTTGAATAATAGTGCAGTGGAACACTGGCCTTTTGTTGTGTTGAAACAAAGAAAAATATGCACATGTGCTTATACTCCAGAAAATGATCACGATGTAAATAGTTTGATAATACTATGCATACAGTTAAAGGCTACTATATGATATTTCATACATTACAGTATGCAGACTGCAAATCTGATCTCTTCCTGGAAAAGTTATTATAATGCTAAGTAAACTGCCAACTGTTCTACTTGTAGGTTTACCCCACCTGCTGGCACAGTGTGGAAAGCTTGGACATGTTCTACATGTATTCTATTAAATGTTTATTCTATTATTTTGACTATAAAAAGCAGAATAAATCCATGTGTACTACACAGATTACGTACAATGGTCTAAATCTAAACTAGTCCCATGTGACTAACAAAACTACTATTGTCATTTAAAATAGTAACTCTAAGCCAACATTAGCTCAAAGAAAGCATTATATATTTGCTATATTTGATATAAAACATAAGATCTGAGCTCCACCATTTAAACATTCTAGTGGTGTATGTGATGTGGAGAGTGGCTGAACTGATCTTCTCTATTTTAGAATAGTCCTGCCAAGATACTGGCAAAACACCAGACGGAGATATTTGCACAACCAAGGTCAGACGTTTGATAATTTAATATCTTGTTTGTTCTTTTCAAGCTCACATTTCATACCATGGGAGAGCAGGTGTCATAGTATCTAAACTGTCAGAAAAATAATTTGACCTACATAAGGAATTTTGATAACAGGAAACAATAAAATTATCAAAAATATAATATCACTACAGCTAATACAGCGCCACTATACAGCCACAAAATAATATAATTAAAATCTAAAAACCTTGTTTTAATGATTAATTGACCTGTGAAGAGCTGCCATTCTGCTTTCCTGGGTGCAGAAAGCCGATTTAGCGTTTATACTACAAATACGATATGGAAAAATGCATCTCTGGCTACCACCGTATGTGGTTTAAGTGATCAGATCACAAAATGTTATGTTATGATTGATATGAATGACATACTAGTGTATTAGCACTGAGTGCTTGTGAGTTCCTTTAAAGGATAGTTCACCCAAAAGGGAAAATGATTGATCTTGGAATGACATGAAGATGAGTAAATGATGACAGGGAAGGTTACTTTGGAAATGTAACAGGTTACAGATTACAAATTACTATTAAAATGTAATAAGTAGTGCAACTTTTCAATTACTTTATTAAAGTAATGTAACGTATTACATTTGATTACTTTTTGATTACATTTCTAAATTTCTAATATTTTCAACTGTTAATAATTTTAAAACATTTAAACCAGGCAGAGTTAACCTTTATCACTTGAATTAAGATTATAACAATTTATTATATTTATCACACAGCTGCTTGCCACAAAAGTAAATAATTAGACACGCAACACTGATCTGAGTTGAAATATTTGAACGCAAAGCTTCCATGAAGAAATCAGTTGCTAGCAAGCAGCAAGTTCAAATTAGACGGACATTTAAGGGATACAGTGCAGTCATACCACATATATTACACAACATTTCACCACATAAATAATTAAGTATTAGTACTTACAGTACTAGTTTGTTAGTTATCTTATAATTCATTACAGTGTACAAAAGAAAATGGCAGCAGCTGCGTTTGTATGAAACAATAGAGCGAGTCCATGATACCAGGATGACAGAATTAAGAAACTGTACACATAATATTGAATAGGGATTTAATATTTTATTAGCTAACCAAACGCAAAGCTTTCACCAAGAAAAACTATCAAGCGTATAGCACCGACTTAAGTTGCCCGGATGAGTCTGTTATATTAGTTTTTACCAGCTGTTATCGGGGAATAACATACCTTGGAATGTCATGACTGACTAATCAGAATCAAGCATTCCACAAAGCCATGTAATAATTTAATTTAAAGCACAGCAATCACAAATTCAGACTTAACACCTCTTATTTACTTTGAGATTATTCTGAGGTTAAATCAGATTTGAAATCATAACAAGAAATAGCTATGATACTGGTTTTGAAATTAAATGTGCAACTGGCATCTAACAATGCTATAGAAAAAACAATTAATCTAAAAAAATTAAGTATATGCATAAAACCAAATAGGAAATAAAACCGTTATCGAATAAGCATGTGTCCCATTCTGTGTCCTAAACTCCTGAAACATTGGTGTCTCATTTTAGAGCAGTTAATGCAATTTCTGAAAGAATTAATTCTGTATGTGGGTGTGTGAAAAAAAAAAAAAAAACATGTAACCCCCTTTGTGATCATTAACATTTTCAAAAGTAACTGTAATTTAACTACACACTTTTTCTCAGTAACTGTAACTAATTACAATTACATTTATTTTGTAATTAAATTATGCAATTCTGTTACATGTAACTAGCACTGTTTAAGGCTAGGTATAAACATAGTCATAGGATGTTTTCCCAGTTATTTCAGTTCAGGGGTCACCTTTGGAAAAATGTCATAACAAGACACCCACATGACAAAAATCATGGGCTTCTGTATTTAAGATAGGTTAATCAGTTCAAGCAGGCTGGCCTTTTGTGTAAATCTACTTTCTGACCAAAAACCCATTTTAAAAATCATTCTGTTATACTGTGTCAGTTCCCTTCAAGGACAAGGCAACAGGGGGAAGAAACCATCTTGAAGGACTGTAATCTCAAAAGCTGTTTTGTCCTATCCACACTGTGATAGCATGAACCCAAACAATGCTTGCCATTTGCTGGAGTGTAACAAAAAAACAGTCACAGACTTTTTCTACCAGACAGATCTGCAAGAGAGAAGACACATAAGCTGGGTTTGATTCCAGCTCTCTCATGAAATATTGAATCAAAAAGTGTTTATAGATTTCTTTGAGAACTTATTGTAATATATCTTTGAAAACATTCTCTACCATTTTTTTTCCTCTCTCACTTTTTGTTTTTGAGCTTGTAATTTTCATTGTCTGATTTTAACCTCTGTTGAGTTTTGAGGATGACTACCTCGACCAGCTGTTTGTCTTCATTTGCTTGTCTGATGCTGTGGGCTTCGTTATCACCTCCGCTGGTCCAGGCCTGTCAAGGAGATGAATTACCGCGTGACATTGTGTTTGGCTGGCTGAAAAGACGGATCCTTGAAGGTTTGGGAATGGACGAGCCTCCTCTGCCAGCGCTGCAGCTGCCAGCACGGCAAGCGGTGAACAAAGTTGTGCATCATGTAGCTTCACGAATGACTAGGGAGACAAGAGTGGAAAGAAGACACCATCAGGAGTCCTCACAGGTCATTCTGTTCCCAAGCTCAGGTGAGCTTGTTTCATTTCCAGTGGAAAAACAGTGGTGTCCAACATGATGATATTTGACAAGATTCTCTGTGCCTTGTGGTGTAGGTCAATGATGTGACGATTATGTATTAATTTACTCATTACTTATTTATTTTTATTTTATTATTATTATTATTAATTCTGGAATTCATACATACAATGGGCCTCATTCATGAAACTTGCGTAAATATATGAGTAAATTCGGAGTAAGTTGCGCGTAAACAGACCTGACCGCTTCGCAAACGTCCGATTTGATGGTTAAACATGCGTACGTTAATGAATTCCAATCATTCGTAAATAGGGTGCTCTTGAGTCCTGCACACTCCATCATAATCCCCGCCAATGAATTAGCAGTGGAATATTCTGGTGTGCTTTGTCAAGTTTGGCTCCAGTATAGTGCATACATAATAGGCCACAATAGGCCATACACCTAACAATAAATAGTCAATAACGTGTATCCACCAAAGGGTTTTTAGTCAACAACAAAAAAAAAGTCAGCTCTTCTTTAAAAGACCAGCTGGTGGCGCTTGAAAACGCTTTGGCACAGCATTTTTCAGCTGAGACGCTTTAGTTGCTATGATTTGGAATATCCACGGCGGCAAAGTATTAATAGTATCTAATTTTTAAGAATTTTACTTAATATAAAAAAGCAGTAACCAATAATATTAACTTCTCCATTGTTGTAGGTAGTCGTTGTACAAGTAGGATGGTTGGTCGGTTTTTGACGAGAGCTGCGTTTTACAGTTATCAACTTAACTAAAAAGAAAAAAAAAAAGTGAGGGAAAAAAAAGGGAAAAAAACTTGCTGGTGGTGCAAATAACATACAGGAACATGTAGACCCTCATGACTGTGTGTCAAGGTCAAAGTTTCTAAAGGGGTCATCGGATGCAAAACTTACTTTTACATGTTGTTTGAACATATATGTGTGTTGGCAGTGTGTGTACACAACCACCCTATTATGATAAAAATAATAGGGTGGTTGTGGTATTTTTGTAATCTTTATAAGAAATATCCCCCCTTTTTTAAATTGAGCCATTCTCAGCTTCTTGGCCGCTCCCACGATAGTTGATTGACACGACCGTCTTACCTTTTTTATTAAAGTTTTTCAAAACCATGTGACATCAAATTGAAAAAGTACTTAAAGGTGAACTCCACTTCCAGAACAACAATTTACAAATAATTTACTCACCCCCTTGTCATCCACGATGTTAATGTCTTTCTTTCTTCAGTCATAAAGAAATTATGTTTTTTGAGGAAAACATTTCAGCAGTTTTCCCCATATAATGTATTGATATGGTGCCTCGATTTTGAACTTCCAAAATGCAGTTTAAATGCGGCTTCAAACGATCCCAAATGCGGTTGTAAATGATCCCAGCCGAAAAAGAAGGGTCTTATCTAGCTTAACTAGTCTTAAACGCTTGTCTTGTCTTACTGTCCCTGGTTTTTGTTCCTGTTCATGACAGTTAGGGTATGTCGAAAAACTCCCATCTCATGTTCTCCCTCAACTTCGAAATCATCCTATAGCGCTGTTTTACCTTTTTTTGTTGAGGGTGTTTGATCTACTTTGCAAAGACTGTGTCGGTACTTCTGCAGCGATGTAGGATGATTTTGAAATGATTTTTGAAGTTGAGGTAAAAAATACAGTCAGAGTTTTTCGACATACCCTAACTGTCTTGAGCCAGAATACACAGAGTTCAAGGACTGCAAAGCAAGACGAGCGTTTGAGAATAAAAAGTATTTAAATTGTATTTTTTTTATGTAAATAATCGATCGCTTTGCTAGATAAGACCCTTCGTCCTCGGCTGGGATCATTTACAACCGCATTTGGAATCGTTTGAAGCCGCATTTAAGCTGCCTTTTGGAAGTTCAAAATCGGGGCACCATACCAATCCATTATATGAAGAAAAATGCTGAAATGTTTTCCTCAAAAAACATAATTTCTTTACGACTGAAGAAAGAAAGAGAAGAACATCTTTGATGGCAAGGGGGTGAGTACATTATACGTGAATCTTTGTTTTGGAAGTGGACTTCTCCTTTAAACTATGTTTTAAAAGATTTTATGATTGATTGTAGTTGTGTATGTATGTATGTTTTTTTGTTTGTTTGTTTGTTTGTTTGTTTGTTTTAAATCATGGACACTTGTCATTGACCCACCTAAAGCTGAAATCATTAAATATTTTTTATTTTTTTTAAATAAAGAGGCTATTTTGACACATCAACAGCTGCTGCACATTCTGACCTTTCTTGTTCACTTTCAGAGTCTACATGTAAGGACATGCCTGATAACGCCTCTGAGGCTGTATCCAGTCACTTTACTTACTACTTTCAGCCCTCTCTGGACAGCCAGGACTCCATCATCACTTATGCTCACTTCTGGTTCTATGCTGGAGAGGCCGTTGCTTCTAGCAACATTTCAGCACCCATTTTCATCCTCACCCCTTACCAGGAGCTGCTCCAAGCAGCTGCAAGTCCAGTCAAACGCAGCACTGATGGCTGGACCACCTATAAGTTAGATCTCCAGCTCCATGCTGTCATGGCTGTTGGCCCTTTCATGCTGCAGGTCCGTTGCCCATCCTGCAGTTGCTATGATTCAGAAGATAAAACACCCTTTCTGCACCTTCACACCCGTTCAAGTAGTCCCGACCGCTCACGCAGGGCACCTAAAATCCCTTGGTCACCAGCTGCTATCGAAAAACTCAGAAGACCTTCTTCTGATGACACAGACTGCAAAAGAGAACAGATAGAAATCTCCTTCGAGGACCTTGGCTGGGACAACTGGATTGTTCATCCCAAAGCCTTCACTTTCTACTACTGCCATGGCAACTGCTCCAGCGCTGAGCGCACTACCACCCTACTTGGGATCAACCAGTGCTGCGCTCCTGTCCCAGAGAGCATGAAGTCACTCCGTTTCACCACCACATCAGACGGGGGGTACTCATTCAAGTATGAAACCCTGCCTAACATCATACCAGAAGAGTGCAACTGCATCTAACACTCTGCTGTGGCTTAGCTTTAGGAGTATCTGTAGTGAATATGTTCTTTTCAAACACAAACCAGCTAGTTTAAATGAATGATTAAAGCAAAAAAAAAGCATGCATTAAATAGTGTGATAGATCACTTCTGTACTTGTAACTTTAACTGTAGCATTTAACTGTAACTGTAACTGTAGTCTAACCTTCATTAACATCACAATTTTGTTAAAATGTTGGTTTTCCTAAGACCTTCCTCAGTAATGTTTATCAAACATATATAGCATCAAATGAGAACAGTTTTGCAGTTTATTTCTTTATGCAAATAAGACAGTGTGTACTAAATTAAACAGACATTTACAGAGAAAAGCATCTTAATCTTGTACACTAAACTCTTCGAAAAATAATTTTAAAATACCTAAATTGCACATTACCCAGATATCTATGACAATAAAGAATACATGTCTGAAAAGGAGATGTGTCATTATTATAGCCTTTTATCCACTTTTACCCCTAAGTGAGATATTGTAGAATTTTAAAATAATTAAATACAAATAGTAATTTATCTTAATATATAAACACTACACATTTTTGTTTTTAATCTAGGTCAGTATTCAAATGTGTTAATTAATAAAGAATCTCAAAATTATGTTAAGAGAAACACATTTGAGGTCAAAAGTTTACATACACCTTTCAGAATCTGCAAATAAGGGGATCATACAAAATTCATGTTATTTTCGTTACGTACCATATAGTCCACATATAGTCCACAAGAGAAAATAATGGTTAAATTTATAAAAATGACCCCGTTCATATAGAGGAAACCATCAGGGTTGCCCCTTGTCTCCACTATTTTTTGCCATCAGAGCCCCACACATTCGAAATAATCCAAAAATCTAGTGTTAGTATTGGTAACAGACAAAAAATGATACTGCTTTATGCAGATGATATTTTGCTAACTATAACCAACCCGCAAATATCATTACCTGAATTAACTGACTTGATCAAGCAATTTGAAGTTATTTCCAAATATAAAGTTCATTTTCACAAGTCAGAGATAATGCCGTTAGCATCACTAAACATGTCAGAGCCTAATTTTATTAAACCATTCAAATGGTCTCCCAGTGCTATCACATACTTATGTATCCATATGACACCCAAATGTTCCCATCCTTATGATGCCAATATTAAAACATCAATATTAAGGAATTAAGGAAGACTTCACAAGATGGTAAAAACTTCCAGTCTCTTTCTCAGGAAGAATTAACCTTATAAAAATGATAATATTCCCAAAAATTCTATACCCACTATCCATGACTTTTTCAAATCTGACAAATGCTGATATAAAAGATCATGAGTTTTGTAACCGAGTTTCTTTGATTAACTTACTAGACCAGAAAACCCAAATTCCTGACAAGGTAAAACAAAACCCACTCATTGTTAAAATTGTCAAAACCTGGTCACAAATCAGAAGGTCTCTCAAGTATAGTCAGAGCCTGCCTATCCTATCTATACTGACTAGTAATGCAAATTTTTACCCTACTAATTTGGAAATAATAAGGATATATGATCTATTCCATAAGGATATTTTTATGTCATTTGATGAGGTATATTTAAAGCATAATATCAAAAATGATTTCTTTAAATACCTGCAGATAAGACATTGCGTTCATACTAGACATGGCAGTCTTACCCTGAATAGCTCTGATTTCTTTTTGGATAGATTTTTTCTTAAGAATACTGAAGTTAAGCAATTCATATCCAAATTTTACTCCATGATAAACCATTATAAAGCAGACAACCTGATCTCGTTGCAGAAGGCATGGAGTAAGAACTTAAAGGGGTCATCGGATGCAAAGTTCACTTTTACATGTTGTTTGAACATTAATGTGGAATGCACCTCTCGATCTACATGAATGCGTCTACATTTGTGCAAATCATTCAGGATCCAGCTTCACTTACAGCAGAAGTGAGTGTAAGGGTTTTTTTATGAATCTTTGTGGTCGCCTTTCCTAATAACGTGCTAGCTAGCAAGTTTAGCGGCTAAACGCAGCTAAATTCGGTTAAATGCTGCTAAAGTAAACAGGCTTGTCACTCCACAAAGAGAAGAGAGGGGCGGAGCGAGCAGAGCTCATTAACATTTAAAGCAACCTCGACCAAAACAGGATGATTTTTGCAGAGCTGATTTTGGCAAAGTAAAAAAGGTGTTATTTACACTACCATTGAGAAATTTTAACCAAAGCATGTTATTGACTTTTCATTAAGACCCTATGTCAACTTGTGGAAAATGGGCATCCGATGACCCCTTTAAAATGTGACTGTCTGGCAAGATATTAGACCACCCTTGAATATCTCAGTCAGGAATAGATTTTAAAAAAAGCAATTTAATATTGTACATAGAGCTTATATATCTCCAAATAAATATAGTAAAATAAATAATACTTTATCACCCCAATGTCCCAAATGCAGTATCAGCATATTCTTTCATTGTCTTTGGATGTAATAATGAACATAGTATTGAACATCCTTTGTCCTTTGATTGCTGATTTCTGGAATGGTGTTTGTGACAAACTATAATATAGAAACAGAAGCTTCCCCATTAATGTGCTTGCTAGGTGTCTTGCCCTCCTCTTTTTTGGAATACTCAGATGTCTTTAAACCTTTGCTGATGTTGAGGAGGAAATTAATTATGAATAAATGGGCTGGGCTGGGACAGAACCCCCTCTTATCAAGGACTAGATCATCCTGATTACAGAAACCATACTTATGGAAAAGATTGGACATATATTAAAAAGTAAATCTAAATCATTTCATGTTTATGCTTTACCCATTACTGTATTTGCAGATTATTCTGAAAAACTCAATTAAAAAAAGACCCCGTTCAAAATTTTACATATACTTGATTCTTAACACTGTGTTGTTACCTGAATGATCCACAGCTGTGTTTTGTGTATGTGTGCATTTTTTTTTAGTTAGTTGTTCACGAGTCCCTTGTTTGTTCTGAACAGTTAAACTGCCCGCTGTTCTTCAGAAAAATCCTTCAGGTCGCACAAATTCTTTGGTTTTTCAGTTTTTTTATGTATTGAACCCTTTCCAACAATGACTTTATAATTTTGAGCTCCATATTTTCACACTGAGGGACTCATATGCAACTATTACAGAGGGTTCAAATGCTCACTGATGCTTCAGAAGGAAACACAATGCATTGAAAGCCGGGCGGTGAAAATTTTTTGAATTTCAAGATCAGGGTGAATTTAACTTATTTTGTCTTCTGGGAAACATGCAAGTATATTCTGTAGCTTCTGAAGCGCAGTTCTAAATGAAAAAAAAAAAAATGAATATAAAATAATGAAATATTCTAAACATTCTGATTACAATAAAAAAGGTCAAACACTGAAGGTAAGAATCAAAGGACACCTTTATTTTTTAAGGTTGTATGCAAAGTGACTTACAAATGAGGGAAAACAATCATTCATCTAACACTAATAATGAGTCTTCAACTAATGAGTCTACATTTCAAACATACTTGCATAAGTACCATTGATTTCCTAAGATGTAAAACCTTGTTAAAGATTACTTGGGTAAAGTATACATTAATAAATATATATTAATGTACACTTTACCAAAGACACAAATAGTGTGCATCTATATAAAGTCATTGCAAAATCTGAATTCCAGCTTCCCCTAAATCCCATATAAACCACAGATATAACAGCATGTTGAATAGATTTTTTTTTTTTTTTAACTTTGTACTTTTAACAATAATACAGAGCATGAAACCATTCAATAATCAATTCAAGCATTTTCCAGGTTCTTTATATTATATATATATATATATATATATATATTTTTTTTTTTTATATATATATATCTGGTCAGATGCACATGTATTGCAATCATTTTATTCAAAAGTTCTAAATACAAAATCCTCAAAATGCATATCAACAAAACAAACAGACAACATTTATTGTGCCCTTGCTACTGTTGAAAAAGGTCTTCTCTCAACTTATGACATTTACACACAGGACAATGTTCCAAAAAATATTAGACCACACAGGCAGACTGTGCTCCAATCAACAAACAACAAAACATAAAACCCAAACACTTAGGTTTTTTTAGATGGGGACACATAGATGTTTCATTTAATAGTAATTACCTGAACAGGATGATCTGTGAATTTCGGCTAAAGGCTTCAATTAATACTGGTTTACTAAAATTGATAATAATAAACACTATATATAAAATAAAAGTGGATCATGTCTTTGTTCTCATGCTGCTGTTACAAACAACACTATGAACAAATATAATTGCTTGGGAAATACAGTAGTGTGGATTTTAAGAGCTGGAGTTTCTCTAGTTTTTAAATATAGCAGCTACTGTATGGCTTTAATACTGCAAGTAATACTTTTTCTGATATGCATTTAGAGGAGCACACAAAATCTCATCAATAACTGCTCTCCATTATTTGTATCTCAGCCTTGAGTTAATCTATTCAGCGCCAGATGAACGGGAAAAACACACCAAATCTTGTCAACAACTGCCCACCAAAATTTGCATCTCGGCCTGGAGTTGGATTGTTTGATGGAAAGCCATTAGTCTCTTCAAGCATGACCCTCTTTAAAAACAGAAAAGGAAAACATATATTAAATATTCATCAAATACCAAAACAACAACAACAACAACGTGAAAACGCAACACAATCACATTAAAACAAGGGAATTTATGATGAGATGCACTTCATATCTGACTGGAAGTAATTATGTATATCTTACGAAGTAAAAGTTTGAATTACAGTAAATAATAAAATAAAAAATAAAATAAAATAATTTAATTATTTTATTCACCAGCCAATTTGGCTACTATCAGAAATAAACCTGATTATCAAAGCATAGACTTAAACATATTTATTATAGAATTATGTGTTATTAAAAGTATTAAAAAGAAATGCCTATAAATTACTGAAATTACTATCAGTTTAATGACAGTCAATTGTAGATACCATAAAAATGAAATAGTGCCAAAATAGTACCAAAAATGAAAAATGAAATTCTACCAGCCTTCAAATTTTACAACTAAATGTATTTAGTTGTAAACTCCAACTATATCTCACTTCAACAAGATAATTTGATGGCAAACATGCTGAAAATGAGCAGAGAGGGTGCCAGTTTATTAGGTTATCAGCTATTTCCTCACAGAAGTCAGCATAATGAACTCGATCTCACTCCCAAGGCCACAATGATGAAATCATGCCCCAATATATCATGTATGCCAGCATATGATTTCATAATGATGAAATTCTCTATGATCTTTGCGTCAGTATATTTTCGGCAAATGTTTGTCACTGAAAGCAATGAATTTGCCGTCAGTGCTGTGATAGAGATGCCAGAGAGTGCTATTGGTTTCTGTATAATGACACACAAAAGTCTTGAATATACAGCATTTTTGGATGTCTAGTGAGTGAGAACATGCTAAAAAAGTGGTCACTGGTCTCTTCGCCAGTGTACCGGAGTGTTATGGCTTATGTTTTGCCTTGATGTGAAAAACCCCAAATGCCTGCATTCCTATTTAAATGACTGGATTTCGCACACAAAATATATCAGAAACGGTTCACATTTACTGTTTTAACAGAAACAGTAAATGTGACCACACCTTACATTAATGAGTTCATAGCATTACCCGGCATAGCTGATTTTTACTCGCATTTGGGTTGGCAGGTGTTAATTTCAAATCATACATACGCAAATGTAATGAGAAGGAAGTGCAGCCCAAAACAAACCTTTTCCCTCAGTGCCAACATAGCCCTCCTGAGCTAGGTTGAGTCGGTTTTGCTCAACGGCAATGCTGTTCGAATCTGGACCGCTGCTATGCGAAGCCCCTACATCCTCAGAGTGGTAAGCCTGGTCCAGATGACGCTGTGCCATTTTCAGGTGTCTCCGTAGACGCTCTAGATCACGGCCAGCGTCGTCACCCAGTGACTCCCGTCCCGAGTCTCCCATGAACTCTGTCTTAAGCTTGCCAGTAGAGTCCTTTTTCAGGACAGCCTGATAACCCGGGGGTGGACTGGTAAGGCGGTGACAAATAGTGGATGTGGATGGCCTATGTATGGGGAGTCTCCGAGCAGATCGACTACGGAGAGTGTCCCTCACACCTCCAATTCCCAGATGAAGGATTTCCAGCACAGTCAGCGTCAGGCAGAGTATACTGACAACATACATGATGACCAGGAAGATGGTCTTTTCAGTAGGACGTGAGACAAAGCAGTCCACGGTGTGTGGGCATGGGCTTCTGGTGCAAATGTAGGATGGCACCACTTCAAAACCGTACAGAACATACTGGCCAAAAAGGAAGGCGATCTCAAAGGCAACACGAGAGAGCAACTGTAGCACGTACACCTTCATAAGACCATCTCTCTTGATGCGACGACGGCCGTCATGCTTCGCAGACTTAGCATCAGATGCAGGGGCAGACTTGGATGCAGCTACAGCTTTACCATCCTTTTCAGAGGGCTCAATCTCCTCCAAGATCATGGGAACTTCATCATCCATTTCATCAACCTCGTCATAGTCACGACTCACTCCACGATGAACCATAGACAGCAGTTTGCGCTTACGTGGTCGGTATTCATCATCGGCCATTCGAGCGATTTTGTGCATGGCAAAGCCGAGGTACATAATGGATGGCGTGGTGATCATAATGATTTGAAAAACCCAGAATCGGACGTGTGATAGAGGGGCAAATGCATCATAGCATACATTATCACAACCAGGTTGTGCAGTATTGCATACAAATTTACTCTGTTCATCATGATAGATGGTCTCACCGCCCACCACTGTCAGAACAATTCGGAAGATAATGAGGAGTGTGAGCCAGATCTTTCCCACAAAAGTGGAATGGTTGGAGATCTCGTCGAGCAAACGTGTCAAGAAGCTCCAACTCATGTTGCCACCAACACAAGAGACAGGATCTGCAGAAGAAAAAAATAGGTACTGGGATCAGTGGCATTGCATATGGGACACACAAAAGGGTTATTCACAGCAATCGACGTAAGTGATCAATTGTATTTGTTTAACACTGTAACAACTTATATTATTGTTTGACATTGCAAGTGCTTAATTCTGTTCTGTGATAAAGTCAGAGCACCAGCAGGTGTCAGTGTTCAATACACACACACACACACACACACACACACACACACACGTCTGGTTTATCATCCTTGTGGGGACTCTCCATAGGCGCATGATTTTTACACTGTCCACACTGTATTGTCTATCCCCTTACCCTAACCCTACCCTTACAGAAAACTTTGTACATTTTTACTTTCTCAAAAAAGCTCATTCTGTATGATTTATAAGCATGTTTATCTATCTCTAATCTACTCTTGATTAAAAATAAATAAATAATAAAACAAAAAAAGATAAATAAATAAATAAATAAATAAATACAAACCTCTAGTTTAAAACATGTCAAGTTCTTTCAAAAGCATTTGTATTCATAAAAACTTTTGTATCATTTTCAAGAAATATTTTTTTACAATTTAACAATTAAAAACATAATTTTACACCCTAAACTACTTTGCCTTTTTAAATTATCTGATGCTTTATAAGACAGTCATGGGGTTCTACTGTAGCCCTCTATAATTAATATATATATATATATATATATATATATATATATATATATATATATATATATATTTATTTACATTTATTTATTTTTTTTTTTCTTCCTGCATGTTAATTGGACAGCATGAATTTTATTATTACCAGTATTTCAGATAGTAATATTTTTTTTTTTTTTTACTTAAGGTAACTTACTTAAGTAATTTACTTAAATTACTTCAGATTTCTTGTCATTCTTTAAATGAAGAGTGAAGTGGTAAACAAAAAACAGTCTTATTTAATTATTGCAGGTTCACATTCATTTTATTTTTTAGCTTTTCCATGAATTAGCGTTACATCCTGTAATGGAAATGTACTGAGTAGCTGCAGGCCAACATCAGCAACCTCACCTGTGAGCTGAAGCTTCAAAGGTAAGGACAAGTCACAGCAGGTCACTACCTAACATGAACCAAGACTGAGGTTCTGTGGTCAAGAGAAAGCTAGAAGAAGGTGTTGTACTCAGACAATTCACATTTTATCTCCACTATTGAAACTAGTAAAGTGTCGATAAAGTGTTGATTTTATAGTGATGTGTTAGCATAATACAATGATTTCAGTATTTTATTTTGTATTAAATAACAGATCTACGCTGACACGTTTTCTCCAGGCTTGTGGTACAGATAGGCCACAGAAGAGAACTGTTTGCAGAAACACCACAGCACCTACATTGCTACATTACTCTGTGAATTGACTGTCCCTCATCATCCCAAATAATAAGTCAGACATGATACACACTGGCAAATCTCAGAAAAGATCATTATAACAATCCTAAAATTCAAGCTGAGTGAAATTATCGTAGATTGGTGTCTGACCATTTAAAATTTAGGTAAAAGGTGAGTAATGTGTTTTTTAACAAGACCTTTAGGGTACTGACAGTACAAAACCTGAATTAGTAAACCCACATGGCAGGGTATTTAAAATAAAATAAAAAATAACCCTAGAAAAACCAGAAAAAGTTAAAAAGATGCAAAAAACAAACAAACAAACAAAAACAACTAACTAATGAAACTAACTAATGAATGACTACAATAATATTTTTGTATAATAATAATAATAATAATAATAATAATAATAATAATAATAATAATAAAGCACTTTTTTCCTGGCGTTTACCCAACTCTATATTATAAGCGTTTAAATGATCTCGAAAGGTTTTTAGTTAAATTCTACAAACGATAAAATAAAATTTCTTTGGCATACAGTTAATTTAACTTCTCGTTTTATACGCGACAACCTTGTATCAATGAAAATAAATCTGAATTCTGAAGTCACATGTTGCTCCGGTAAATGCGCAGCACCATTACACTTTAAGCAAGGTAAGAAACAACAAAAACATTCACGTACCTTCGTCTAACAGGTGATTAGTACTCCTGTGCTCAGCTGTGGGACAATACTTATATGTTTGCCCAAAACTCCGGCACTAGCGTGTCATTTGTCTCTCAATTAACTTCCACCCCTTCCACACCACGTGAGCATCCATCAGCAGCGTTTTCACCTCCTCTACACCCACACGTAAGGCCTTTAAACGTGAAACCTGAGCTTATTCGTTTCCCGACAAAAATTCACTCAGTATCCAATGTAAATATTGATTACAACATTTATACGTGTTTTCAGGAAAACTAAAAATGTAATATGTAGAAATGCGTTGGCCACGTCTCAAAGGAAGTCGAATTGGAATGACAGGAAGGGGAATTTATTAAATCGCTATTTTTTAAAAAGCAGCATATCTGCAGATATACACTTTCACTTCTATTTCCTTTATTTAAAATTGTATTTATGTATCTTGGTTGCTACCTCACTTAAAATTAAATTAACTGGAACTGAATTGGAATTTAACAGGCATACTGTAGGGCACAGAACTTTGTCATATATTAGCATCCAACAAAAGCAATCACCAAAATAACAATAACAAAGCCAAGCTGTAAATTATAGGCTGTAATGTTAAAGATTTTTTTTGCTTTCATTTAATTTCACTTATATATTTCAAATGAGGCAGGTAGGACATTCCTTTCCGTCACAAACACAAACTATTGCTTTCAGATGTGATCTATGGGTGGTTTAACATGTCTATGCAAGGTTTATGGGATGTTGCAGCAGATGTCCAGTGTTTTTTTTTTACCATGTATCTGATACAGCTCATAATAATGTTGAAATAAATACAGTAAATGAATAAATAAAATAAGGATTACTAATTTGATTGTACTCAATATAACTAAAGTTAATAATGTGAGGATTTCTAATAAGTATTTTTTTGT
Organism: Labeo calbasu; assembly: GCA_019740295.1. Classification (NCBI taxonomy): domain Eukaryota; kingdom Metazoa; phylum Chordata; class Actinopteri; order Cypriniformes; family Cyprinidae; genus Labeo; species Labeo calbasu. Next base: position 29,305 of record JAHKKF010538278.1, read on the forward strand.
CGTTAAACTTGGCAACACATTGGGTGAAGTGATTACACACTTCACAGTCAGCAAGCATAGGAAAAGATCACAAGACTAATTGCTGCAACACTGCTTGAACAGAAGGAAAAAACAGAGAGAGGAAAAAAAATTGGAACAGTAGTGCAAAAATGATACATAAAATAAAATAAATTAAAATAAAATATGATAGAAAGAAAGAAAGAGAAAAAGAAAAAGAAAGAGTTTCATCATACCAGACTGAAAACAGGTAATGAAAGGTGTGGAAAGATTACTTTTTTTAACATATGTAAAAATTAATTGAAAGTATTACTAATATATGTGTCATAGCATAAACTGTGTGTCATAGCACATAATACTCAGTCTAGAAATGTTAATACATCACCTTAGAACAGAAAAGAAGAGAACAGAAATGCAGCAAAAATGACTGGCTTGTTTTCACAGTGGAATAACTTGAAACTTAAAAATAATTAATTAAAAAATAATTACAAACTCACTTATGTGCAACAACCATTCTCAGATCTATCTCTCCCTCTGCCATCCATTGGACATAGTGAAAAGCTGTGTAATATTTCAAGATTTTATTGTGTTTACAAAAATAAAAGTTATTATGATTCCCTACTGGAGACCAGTACAAAGATGAATAAATACACATTAAATACATTTTACATTAAATGACAATATGTTTTCAACTTTGTTAACAATGTGTACTTATGAAACAAAGCCATTTCACTACTTTTCAAGCAATTATAGAGAAATAAAAGTGCAGAACATGTAAATGACACAAATGACTTGGCAAGTTGTACTCAATTTTTTTTTTCACAGCTATTTGAAGTTTCTTTTGCCTGTGCTCATTACATTTTTACACTCTCTATACAAGTGCTGGAATTGAATATTGGGGGAAAAACAACAGTAGTTACACTTTACATTTATGAGCTAGATTTATGCTTGTTTTCTTATAAACCAAAAACACAAAACACTTCAAGTCCAAGTTCATTATGGAAAATCGTGTACCTACACAGTTCATAAATATCTTCAACATAAAGTTTCAAAGAGTGAGATGGTATTTTAGTTCAGTAACGTATCTTAACAACTAACATTGCATTAACACCACCAACACTCAAGTAAACCTGTTATTCTCTGGTGACCTGCATAACCCAATTATGAACCTTTCTGAGACCACACTGAAAGGCTTTTTACCCTGAGATACAAATAAACCTTCATTTTCACATTCATACCATCCACAGAAACCTATTTACAAATAAACTGTTTGCGCATGCATAGTTATGTATTATACCGAGTGTTGGTTGGTGACAAAGACAAAAAAGGCACTCTGCACAGCTTTGTTACTGCACAATTTCTATATAGAAGAGACACTAGCAAAATCAAGAGAAGGTTATAATAAGATTCTGGGTCTTATATGGAGACAAAATCAGTCCACATTTACACTAAGACAGTAATACAGATTAAAAGCAGGCTGAGGCAGGAATCTTCATGATGCAAGGTAGGTGCTTTTCTTTTCCACTGTGGCTAGTGGTTACTGCTTGATAGTAGTCAGTTTGACCCCAAACATGGTTTCCCACTGATTTGTGATCCAGTTCACCAGGTCTTGTACCAGCTCTTCATCTTCAGCATGTAAAGACCATGTCTTTTCTTTCTTAGCCATCTGTCAAAAACAAACAGCAAAAACCTCCATTTATTCTATCCATATAGTAGCCATCTTGCTTTTATTTCTATGGTTTAGGTGAGAACATGAGAAGATTTACGCACACACCTCATCATAAAGTTTTAGGTCCACCTGGCATGGATCTGATGAGAACAGATGAACAGAACTAACACAACTGATTGGCTGAGTTTCCTGAACGGTCACCTTCCCACTGCTCATTTGGCCCTCAGGTTGGCTCTTGCTCCATTGGTGATCTTCATCAAGGAGAAAAAGCATTTCTTTGGTGGCTAGTACACTCACAGAGGCCAAAGAACCATCTAATAAAAAAGAAAGGAAGACCTTGTAAGAATTTCGTCCCTGCTAGAAACGTTTTTTCCTCTTTTTTTTTTTTTTTTTGGAACACCTACAGTTATCATGGATTTGGCCCTCTAGCGGTTGAGGTGTAAAACTGTTAACATAAAAAGTAACTCACAGAGGAATACAGTTTGTTATTACCAGTGTTGGTCATGTTAGGTTAAAAATAAAATAATTAGGTGTAGTTACTAGTTACTTCTCACAAATAGTAACTGAGTTACATCACTGTAAAAGTAACTAATTACCAGGGAAAGTAACTATTGTGTTACTTTAAAAAAATGTTCAAATACTGTGTATCAAATAACTGGGATGCCTATGGTCATAATAACACCAAAACAATGTGCTTTTGTAAAATACAGAAAATAAACTGCCGCTACTGTCTCTGTCTTCATCACTTCTCTTCACAGACATGTAAATAAAACAACCTGAATCTCAGCGAATACCTGCCTCACAGACATGAAAAACATACGTACAGATCCTGAAACCAGGATCCTGTCGCCCCCTATCCCCCACCCCACCACACCACATGTAAACTGTTGAAAACCTCAAAAACATTTTGCAATTCTGAGTGTTACAAGGAAAGCATTGTGCATTTCTGAGTGTGCCACACACAGGTGAGTGGGCTGGACAAACCAACTGTAGAAACATACTCTCTTCTCTCTAAATGCACCAGACAACTTCATAAACACTCCATGTTACAAGGAAAACATTGTGCAAATTTGAGTGTGCTACACAAAGGTGAGTGGGCAGCACAAATCACCTGTAGAAACACTCCTTTGTCTCTAAATGCACCAGAGACTTCCTCATAAACACGCCATGTTACAAGAATTTAATAAGGACTTAACTAATGTTTTCCTTGTGAATGCACCACAAATCATATTGCACCATTTATTTCTTAACCTTAACTACCTCTTTTTTTTGCACAATATCATGCACAGTTATTATGCAAAGTACTTGTATAGTCTGTCTTAAAGGGGTCATCGGATGCCCATTTTCCACAAGTT
>JAHKKF010538278.1:32375-50433 GCA_019740295.1 Labeo calbasu
TTCTTGTCTAACTTACATCCCTGCTCCAGCATCGAAACAAAGAGGGCGGACTGTGACAGCTGATTCGAGGTAAATCGCTCATGTCAATCAACTATTGTAGGAGCGGCATCTGTGGGTGTGACGGCACACCGACAGGCATCTGAGAACGGCTCGATTTAAAAAAGGGGAAATTATTTTTACAGATTAATTGAAAACCGCTGCATGGATTTTTATCATTATAGGGTAGATTTGTACATACACTGCCAACACACATTAATGTTCAAACAGCATGAAAAAGTGAACTTAGCATCCGATGACCCCTTTAAAAAAAAAAAACAGTCAGAATAATTAAATTTCACCATGTAAAAATGAGGTTTTTACAAATTTTACAGATATTACTGATTTTGATAATGAACATAAATCTACATCTGCATCCTAACTCAAGTTGTGTATTTCTAAGAGACAAAAAAAAAAGTTTTATTATTAATATTATCAGGCTGCACAGTTTCTTGATTTGAAACAATTTTACTCTTTAAAACTGCAGAACTAAGAAATTATTTTGTTCTATTATTTATTATTAAGACATCTAATTTGTTAAGGAAAAATGACTGGGAAAATGGTAAAGAATTCAAAAAACATTAAGTGTTTGTCATGTTCTGACCATAAGGAATAGTTTAAAGCCACAATTTACAGTCTGGTTTTTACAACTTTCACACTGTAGCAAAAATCTGCCTTTACATTCAAAAGAAATAAAAAAAAATCGACATTTATTGTGATAATTATCAATACTGACTGATATAAAAAAAAAATTCATGATATTTTTTGGCCATATCACCCAGCCCTAATAGACACCAACAAAACGGACACATTCAAGGCCCAGAAAGGTAGTAAGGACATCGCTGAAATGTGACATCTGTGGTTCAACCGTAATACTATGAAGCGATGAGAATAGTTTTTGTGCACAAAAAAACAAAAATAACTTCTTTATTCAACAGTAATTCATACATGAACATGCATCGAAGACTAACACAGAAGAGAAGAAATTGTTGAATAAAGTTCTTATTTTTGTTTTCTTTGCACACAAAAAGCATTCTCGTAGCATAACATTACGGCTGAACCACAAATGTCACATCATTTTAACGATGTCCTTACTACGTTTCAGGGTCTTAAATGTGCTAGTTGCGTTGCTGTCTATGCAGGGTCAGAAAGCTCTCTTTTAGATTTGACTAAAAATATCTTAATTTGTGTTCCGAAGATGAACAAAGGTCTTATGGGTTTAAAACGACATACATTATTTTTACTGACTGCAGAGTTTTGGACCTCCATTTTCTTTCTCTCCTCTTTCTCCACTCACATATTTCTCACAGTCAGCATTTTTGACTTATGTTTTGTTATTCAGTTATGTATTGCATGAATCCATTTCTTCATCATTCTCTGCTTGCCTAACTCCGCTTCTTCCGTGCGCAGTAGCGGTACTGGGGTATCATAGAACGAATTAGACAAAATTACCTTTAGAGGCTTTGACCTAAAATACATCTCCCTAAACAGCTTTGCACCCCACAGTAGAGCAGAAAATGGCAGAGATTAGATAGAGCAGAGCTCTACAGAGAGTTTTATTACCTCTATGAATAATGAACGAGCTGAAGCTCAGGTAGAGATTCGCTGTGCTACTATGATGCTATGGCAGATATGGCAGTGTCCTGAGGCTGAAGAAAGGCTAACTAGAGCAGCGATAGCACATACTGTAGGAGGACGGGAGCTGTTTGATTTCATCACAGCTCAATCCATCTCTAATTCTCTGCTTAGATTAATCTCAACATGTTCACCTTCCCAACATCATTTTCGATTTTCTCGCTTCTCGCATCCTCTCAGTGCACACTTATTATTGTGCCTACTTTTAACCATTCCTACTCGTTTTGTTTTCTTCTACATTCTCTCTTCTCCTTCCCTCTCTTTTTGCCCTTTCCTTCAAGAAAAACAAAATATTTGTTGTTTTTAGAATATATTGCTGTAAGGGACAGTAAAGACATTTATAATGACATTTATAATGTGAAATGTAAAAAGATTTCATGAGCACCAATGCAGCATTTTAGAAAGATTTCTGAAGGCTGCTGAATGGCTGCTGAAAATTCAGTTTTGTCATCACAGGAATAAATTAGATTTTAAAATATATTCAAATAGAAAAATAATAATATTGAAGTAATATTATTTAATTATATTACTGTGCAGCTTTAATGCAGCTTTGGAGAGCATAAGAGATTTTCAAAAACTTTTGAATGGTGGTGCATCTTTATATTGTAAATCTATATTACACACTGTCATATAATACAAAAAACAAGAAGTCAGCTAATAGGCTAATGTGGATATCAAATACATCACAGTAACGCTTTCTAATTTATTTTGAATCAGACTGAAAAATGACTCACAGTTCAGTCAAGGAGTCAGATGTGAAATCAGTAACAGCTCTGACTGATTCACAGAGTGAATCTGATTCAAACTACTAACTCACAAACAAGTTCAAGGCTGTTTTGTGAATCTTTTCAACTGACTCATTAAAAAGAACTGGTTCAAAAGAGTCATTAGTTTACAAATCGAACATCATGGTTTGTGTGTGCAGGAAACACCAAAGCTCTAAAGATGTACAGTCAAACCAAAAATTATTCAGACACCAGATATAATTTTTGATATTTTTGTACTAGTGGGTGCAGGACACTATAGTTCATTTATGTAAGTGAGGATAGCAAAATAAAGTAAACTGTGATATACTCAAAAAATCTTCATACAGCGGACTACCAGTAAAATTAATAACAATTTGGGACAAAAAATTTGATCTGACACTTTGATCTGACCATGTTTTGTTACATATGTTTATATCAAAGTTATCTGACAAGATTAATTTGTTCTGACACAGTTTAACTCTGTGTTCAAATTTCATATTTTATTACCATTTTCTAAACTATAGCAAATAAACTGTGATAATGTGAGAAATGTTGAAAGTGTCTGAATAATTTTGGTTTGACAGTAATTAATTAGCCTCAACAAATGATAAAACAACATACAGTTTTGATCAAAATTATTCACACCCTTGGTAAATATGATCAAAACAGGCTGTGAAAATAAATCTGTATCATTAATCATTATCATCTTTTATTTTAAAAACGTACAAAAATCTAACCTTTCATTTTTTGCAAACAGTTCTGAGTCTTCATCTATAATGTCTGATAAGTTTACAGAACATCTGACAAGAGATCAGAAACCGTTCTCTTCAGACCCTTCAGATTTCCAGGTCCATGTTGATGCTTCTCCTCTTCAGTTCACCCCACTCATTTTCTATTGGGTTCAGGTCAAGGAACTGGGTTGGCCATGGCAGAAGCTTGGTTTTGTTCTCAGTGACCCATTTTTGTTTTGATTTTGATGTTTGTTTGTGGATCATTGTCCTATTGGAGGATCCAACCACGGCCCATTATAAGATTTCTAGCAGGGACAGTTTTTAATTCTTTATCTCTTGGTATTTGTTAGAATCCATGATGCCATCTATCTGAACAAGATTTCCAGAGTCTCTGGCAGAAAAATAGGCCCACAACATTAAAGATACAGCAGTATATTTCATTGTACACATTGGGTAACCCATCTTGAGTGTTTGCTGCTAAAAAGCTCATTTTTTAGTTTCATCTGACCATAGAACCCAGTCCCGTTTGAAGTTCCAGTAGTGTCTAGCAAATAAACATGAAATTTTTGAATGAAGGTTCAAATGGATAAACAATGCAGACTTATTCACAGCCTTCTTTGATCATATTTACCAAGCGTTTGAATAATTTTGAGCGTCAACTGTATATCTGCTTTTTTGGTCCTCGGCTCCTTTCTTTTCCTCTCCTCCATTTTCTCATTACTCATTCAAATCCAGTATATTGTGCATGTGTGCTCTGGTTGACTGTTGCTCGATCCTCTCTAGAGGACTGAGTAAGACAGTGCAGGCTTAGGCTGAGGGCCATTAGAACTCATCCAGAAGCCTTTACTAATTCATGGCGCTCCAGTTAGCAGCAGCCTGGCTCTGTGTTTCACAAGCAGCACTGCTGCTGGGAGCCCCCATCACGCCTGCTCTCGCTCGCCCTACACCAGCTTTCATCTAAAGCCTCTATTACTCTCTCTCTCCACCTCACATTCACATACACACATGACGAGCCTTTGTCATGTCCTCTACATGTCCTAAACTCCCTAAATCACAACATTCACACCCGAAACCTTTCAATGTCAGCATCTTTTTAATATACTTTGAATTCACACGGGACAAAACTTGAAAACTTGCGTAGTGACATGAAGTAAACAGTGTAGAATCAGCTTCCTTAACATTACAACAGCAGTCTGAGAACAAACAGATGTGCTTTAAGTCCTATGGGACGTGGTGTAATATGGTTCCAATGACAGGGCTGCTGGGATGCCTGCAGGCTTTCCTCGCTCTAATGTAGTTTCGCTGTAGCTGTTTGAACCTTAAAGACTTGAAAGTGACCTCAGAGCACCTGTGAAGTGCTGGAAAAGACTGGCAGGTCAACACAAACAAGTTTATATCTCCAGCTTCCCAGAGTCTAATGTTAATGCTGATTCAACCCAGCTACCTTGCTTTCTAGGCATGTTTTTGCACCAAAATCTCACTAACCAGTGTACTTTTCTCTGTCTTTTTATAGTTTCATCCACAATGAACTGATTTTACAGCCAAAAGTGGGAACTTCCCATATGCAGACATTTCGAAAAACCTGTTAAAGTTACTCTTTCTTGCTCTCTGCTCGCCTTCATGACTAATAAATCTTTTAATACGTTCAAAATGGAGGGCTAATGAGAAAGAGATGTTTCCTGAGAATTAGCCTCTGCGGGGCTTTACAAGAGCGGTTCTCTTACAAAACCGCAATATCCGCAGATGATAACTTCTACAAGGAGGTCACAGGCAATCATGGAGTACTGAATGCACTAAAGAATGCTGAATCCAATTCTCCACATTACTTGAGGAGAAAATAACCTCAGAAGAAAGCTATTTGGAGAGTTCAAGCGCACCTATGAGTAAATGACCCACTTAAATACAAACGTGGTAAAGAACTGTGCTAAAGTCATAAGGCAAGTTTAAAACATGAAACCATAAAGGTAACACAAGCAGGAGATGTGAAGAGAGGACTGAGCTCAAGGATGCAATGCTTTATTAAAAAAATACTGAAAGTTAGAATCAGATAAAATGATGTCAAGCCCTTTAAATTAGTTTATCATTAGTATTGGTTGCAGGGTCATACTATGAAACAGACGTCCTTTTCCAGTTTGATGAGTGGAAGAGAAGAATTTGTTGAATAAAGTTATTTTTGTTTTCTTTGAACACTACAAAGATTCTCGCAACTTCATCAAATTAAGGTTGAATCACTAATGTCACATGGACTATTTTAACCATGTCCTTACTACCGTTCTGGGCCTTGAACATGTCAGTTGCATTGCTGTCTATGCAGGGTCATAAAGCTCTCGGATTTCAAAGAATATCTTAATTTGTGTTCCAGATAAATGAAGGTCTTACGGGTTCGGAACAACAAAGTTTAATTTTTGGGTGAACTATCCCTTTAAGGTTATGAATAAAAAAGCTTTCCATTGATGTATGGTTTGTTAGGATAGGACAATATTTGGCCGAAATACAACTATTCCTATGCAACTAGATACAACTATTTGAAAATCTGGAATCTGAGGGTGCAAAAAAATCTAAAAAATGAGAAAATGAAGTTCTGAGCAATGCATATTACTAATTAAAAATTAAGTTAACAAAATATCTTCATGGAACATGCTCTTTACTTAATATCCTAATGATTTTTGGCATAAAAGAAAATACTATAATTTTGATCCATACAATGTATTGTTGACTATTGCTACAAATATACCCGTGCTACTAACAATGGTGTCAAAACAATATTGTCTTCAGAAAATTTTAACTAGTGAACTTTAATTTCGAGCAAGAGGCAACGGGGAAGTGACTTTATTAACCTGCCCCAGTGATGAATACTGCTAAAAGCCAAGCCACTTTCACACTGCCTAAAACCCAGGCTTGGAACAAACTAAACTGAAACATACCATACCATACCATACCACGGTATAGGCCCCTAATGAATGGAACACATTGATAAGACTACTAATTTCCATCCATGAAGAGACACATCTCAAAAACAGTGACAAGATGACAGCTGATTATAGGAAAAAAATAATAAAATCTGCAATATTCTCACAGGATGAGCAGAGCTGAGAGGCAGCATGATGCTAATTAAAGAGAGAAGGCTTCTCAGGGACGCTCAGGTTGCAAGGGGAAACTTAAGAATGTACAGTAATAATGCAAAAAAAGTGTATACTGTATTAATTTACAGTTGAAGTCAAAAGTTTACATACACCTTGCAGAATCTGCAAAATGTTAATTATTTTACCAAAATAAGAGGGATCATACAAAATGCAAGTTATTTTTTTAGTACTGACCCGAATAAGATATTTCAAATAAAAGCTGTTTACATTTAGTCCACAAGAGAAAATAATAGTTGAATGTATAAAAATGACCCTGTTCAAAAGTTTACATACGCTTGATTCCTAATACTGTGTTGTTATCTTAATGATCCACAACTGTGTGTGTTTTTTTTGAGTGATAGTTGTTCATGAGTCCCTGCTTGCCCTGAACAGTTAAACTGTCTGCTGTTCTTCAGAAAAATCCTTCAGGTCCCACAGATTCTTTGGTTTTTCAGCATTTTTGTGTATTTGAACCCTTTCCAACAACAGGGAGTCATATGCAGCTATTACAGAAGGTTCAATCGCTCACTGATGCTTCAGAAGAAAAACGACGCATTAAGAGCCAGGGGTGTAAACTTTTGAACGGAATGAGGATGTGTACATCTTATTTTGCCTAAATATCATATTTTTTATTTAGTACTGCCCTTCAGAAGCTACAGAAGATATTTACATGTTCTCCAGAAGACAAAATAAGTGAATTTTATCCTGATCTTCAAATTCAAAAAGTTTTCACCCCCAGCTCTTAATGCATCGTTTTTCCTTCTAAAGCATCAGTGAGCATTCGAACCTTCTGTAATAGTTGCATATGAGTCCCTCACTTGTCCTCAGAGTTAAAAGATGGATTTTAAAATCATACAGTCATTGTTGGAAAGGTTTCAAATACACAAAAATGCTGAAAAGCCTAAGAATTTGTGGGACCTGAAGGATTTTTCTGAAGAACAGCGGGCAGTTTAACTATTCAGGACAGAACTATCACTAAAAAAAAAAAAAAAAAACATAGCTGTGGATCATTCAGGTAACAACACAGTATTAAGAATCAAGTGTATGTAAACTTTTGAACAATGTCATTTTTATAAATTTAACTATTATTTTCTATTGTGGACTAAATGTAAACATCTTTTATGTGAAATATCTTATTCAGCTCAGTACTAAATAAAAATGAAAATTTTGTATGATCCCTCTTTTTTGGTAATTAACATTTTGCAGATTCTGCAAGGTGTATGTAAACTTTTGACTTCAACTGTATATATCGCCTATATAATTGCAACCATCTAGCCACCACTCAGAAACTACCCACATTAGTCTATCACCATAGCGTTGAGTCTTGCAGATGAAGAAACACTCAAATTCTCTTTTCTGAAAAATGTTTTTTCGCTTCTTCTAAATGAATGTGTAATGAAAGGCGAGAGGGAGTTTTTGGAGGAAAGCGCAAAAGGATTATTGGGACTGGGAACACAGAAGGCACTAGGGGAGGAGAGTGCTGCCGTTTAAACATTTAATTTGGATTCCTGTCAGTGCTTGAGACGCAGCTGAAATACTGAGGAGCTGAAGTTGTTTTTCTGTCCTGAGAGCAATAATATGTGCCTATGAAAATATCTCTGGGGCACATGCTGAATGGGACTCTAAATAAGGAGTAAATATAGTGGGAATGAACCATGATCATTAAGAGGCAGAGGCAAACACAGTGCCCAGTGTAGCCTGACAACTTCTGGGGAATCCAATGCAATAAGCGTTCAAGAGAAGCTGCCCCTGAGACTGAGGATGTTGATTAGAAATTAAAAAGTCAATGTTTTTTCTGCTGCTGTGGAAAATTACGTAGCCTGATTTTGGGCTGGCTATGCAAAAACAAAGCAGAGGAAAAGAACACCTGGACCTCATCCTCTTTTACTGAAGAGCTCTCCAAACATACTCTCTATCTATCTCTTTTTTTCTTAATCACTCTCTCTTTCTCTCTCTATCTCAGATACACATCATCAGCTGTCTTGGCTTGAAGGCTTGGACTCAGATTATCATGACAATGCAAGATGTGTTTTAATGAATAAATCTCCATTAGTTCCCAAAAGCGGTTTTGCTGTCTGCCTCTCCTACTTTCTCCTTTCCTCTCAAACATGTACTGAGAAAAACACACATGTTCGATTCTATTACCCAGCTGAAAACTAAATGAGACAGGTCATGCAAATACTAAAATAGATGAAAATCCAGACTCCAGACACAATGTTTTGACCTAGAAAGTCTGTTAGCTGGATATGATGGCCTGCCTGTGATCGTACGTGGGTGGGCTATAGATGCTGCCTTGATATAGATTAAACAAGATAGCTGCTACAATTCATTTCCAGATCTTCAAATCTGCAAGGATTCCGTCTGAGAACATTATCCAGTGTTGCTCTGATTTCGCTATCAGACAGTTTGACTGATCGGAGAATAGCTTTGTAAACCAAACCCAGAATTGGGCAGAAAGTGCATGTTTGATTATATGATGATATCTTAAAACACTGGTTAAAATCCACTTAGAGATATCTGGGGGTCTTGTATCATCATGAAGGGGTTTCTTTTGCGATAATGACTAGCTGACTAAACATTAGTCACCTTAATTACTCATCGAATTTGGCGAATAGTAGGAAACATCACACTGCTTCAACAATTTACCAAATTGATCAAATGCCTCGACTGACTAATTAGAATAGAGTATTCTCGAGAGACTTGCAATAAGTAGCAAAGAATGAACAAAATATTTAATGGCAGCATGGCTAATGGAACAGTGTCTTTTTAGTATCTTATTATAGTATTTATTCATTTTTTTTTAATTAGCTTTTATTTTTATATTTTCAGTTTTATTTTACAATTTTTGTAATTTGTGCTTTTAAAAAATATATTTTTTATATATATTTCTATATAGCTCACATTTATTTTTATTTTCCTTTTAGTAATTTCATTTTTTTATATAATATTTACACTACCAGTCAAAAGATTTTTAATGGGTTTTTTTAATTCTCAATTGCTCACCAAGCCTTAATTTATTTGATATAAAATACAGCAAAAGCAATAATATTGTGAAATGTGTTACTATTTAAAATAACTGTTTTCTATTTGAATATATTTTAAAATGTAATATATTCCTGTGATCCAAGCTAAATTTTCATCATCATTGCTCCAGTCTTTAATGTCACATGATCCTTCAGAAATCATTCTAATATGCTGATTTGCTATTCAAGAAACATTTATTAGTAGTAGTAGTAGTAGTAGTACTAGTAGTAGTATTAATATTTAAAACAGTTGAGTAATTTTTTTCAGGGTTCTTTGATGAATAGAAAGATCCAAAGATCAGCATTTATCTGAAATAAAAAGCTTTTGTAACATTATACCATTCAAAAGCTTGGAGTCAGTTTATTTTTTAATTCTAGAAATTAATACTTTTATTTACCAAGGATGCTTTAAATTAATCAAAAGTGATGATAAAGACATTTTTAATGTTACAAAAGATTTCCGATAAATGTTGTTCTTCTGAACTTTCTATTCATCAAAGAAACCTGAAAAAAATTTACTCAGCTGTTTTCAACATAATATTTATTTATTTATTTATTTATTTATTTATTTATTTATTTATTTATTTATTTTGAGCAGTAAATCAGAATATTAGAATGATTTCTGAGGGATCATGTGACTGGAGTAATGATACCAAAAATTCATCTTCGAGATCACAGGAAAAAATACATTTTAAAATATATTCAAATAGAAAACAGTTATTTTAAATAGTAAAAATATTTCAAACTGTTTTTGCTGTAGTTTGGATCAAATAAATGCAGGCTTGGTGAGCAGAAGAGACTTCTTTAAAAAACATTAACAATCTTACTGTTCAGAAACTTTTGACTGGTAGTGTAAACTTATACAATAAATTTATTTATTTATTTATTTATTAGTTTTAGTTAACAATAACAATATTGATGAGGTCCCATGTTTGGTTCTGCTCCTCCTCTGTCTATTCTATATTATCCTGAAAAAAAAAAAAACACTCAAATAACATATGGCACATTCTTAATTTCCAAGTCACAAGTGATTGCATGATGCATTCACTGTTGGGGGACCAAGGATCATCTTTTGCTTGCCTACTGGTTATTTGGCATCAGAAACATTTCCTGAGAGTCTGTGAGATTGAATATTTAATACCCAGCCCACAGCATTTTTCCATCCCTATCTAAAAAGAAGTGACCACCCTCTCTGGCACACGCACCCAAACATAAAATCAAACACTCACACCACATAAGACAAAGGCAGGAGGCTGTTTCCAGGGATTTGTGAGCCAGCTACTGAATCACAAATTATTCATTAGTGGTGAAAAGTGTGAAAAGCGCCTCTGTTCACAATGTCCATATTTAATCTCATCTGGTTTCCCTGGAAACTTGTGTATTTGGTAGCAACACTTATTTCGATGCATTCCGATGTCTCTTAGTCTTTCGCCATAATATGAAAAACAAGGCTGTTGAAGCAACACATAAAATGTACTAATAATTATTCACAGTATTAGAAGCATATTTGCTTATTTTGCACACAATATGCAAAAGCATTAAAGATGATTCAGATGTGATATAACCATGAGCAAGACCATGTGGGTGTCATTTTGACTTTTTTGCCCTCTGTGTGTCTTCCAAAGCTTGCGATGTATTCCTCTGACATGATCGAACATGATCAAATTATAGCTAAGTGATGCCGTTTCTCCAGCCCTGAAACTGAATGGTTTTCAGCCTTACCTTCCAATTAGCTGGAACTCTCCAGAAACCCCACGGCGCCGCATGGCCATCAGCAAGCTACGGACAGTCATTCCTTCACAGAAGCAGACGACAACGCGGGCTTTGGGCAGACGCTCCCGCAGTTTCTTGAGCAGACGGTCAAAGTGCTTTTCGCCAGCATTACTGTATATCTTATCAGAGTGGGCAATACATAGACCCTCCTCTGCGGCCAGCTCCTTAAAGGCCTCCATGCCACTCTCTCCATAGTTACCTGTGTTCAGACACAAAATTAGGATGGTTAATAAAAGATAAACTAAAACGCATTAGAAACTAGTGCAGCTGTAATCATAGACACAGAATGGAGGGTGGATTACCGCCACTGATCCAACACCTGTCAGACCAGTCAGAGCCCAGGATAAGAAATGGATGACAGTTGAGTATGGAGGACACAAAATGACAGGCAGACAGGCAACTGAAAAACATGAAATGGAGAAATGGTCACCACCATTTTGGATACAAATGGCGTCATACAATTAGAATGAGAAACACAAAATAAAATAAGAAAACGCATATAAAAATCTCCCATAAATGCCTTTTTGGAATACATGATTCAGACTGGTTATTCACAACATTCTGTAATAAACTGCAACATATTTCTACATAGCTAAGGGATAGCTCACCCAAAAATGAAAATCCTGTCATCATTTATTCGCCATCACCTTAATGATTTCAGGACACAATAGAGTGTTTTCATGACACGTCATCAGTCGGCCTTATTGGTGGCACTGAATGTAAACAATGTATCTCAACTGAACAAAACTCACATATTTTGCTGATTATTGCTGCTGAAAATGGTCAATTGTTTTCAACCATCTTTACCACCTATTAACTTCAGTTTGTCAAAATATTACACCCTTTCCTGCTTACCGAGTCCCTCTCTATATGGTTTAACAGCCTCCACACATTTTTTTTTCTGCTTTAGACAGCACACATTATCAGAACAACGTATTTAGTACATTAACCATGGAATCCATACTCTTGTTTACATCAGAGTATCACCAATATGACAGCGCATCCGGGTAACTGACCAAAATTGTGACGTAACCCTCTATCCACCTTTTTCAGTAACCGATGAGCAGTGCCATGAACTTCCATTTAATTGCTTTTGTGCTCTGGTCTCCATAGATATCCATGTTAAAACGGGGTGTGAAAGACTGACTGAATTTGAACTTTTTCAGTTAAACATACTACATATAAACATGTGCGCAGGTTTAACGTTATATTATCAGTTAAAAAAATATGTTAATTTGACTAGAAACACCAGAGACTGGAAATTCAAAGCACCGCTCCAGTCCAGTGAGACTTTTGCGTGCAGAAAAAGGTTGATAGAAGATAAAAATCTCAGTGTTCTCATCTTAAGGCTGTTTTAGACCCTATTGACTTTCTCTGCATAGACAAAAACACTTTCTTCAAAAACATTCTTCAAAAATATCAACGGCCACGTTCACACAACAGCAGAATATGGTTTTCAGTCCTGTATTTGAGTCCTAAATACGGTTATGTTTACACACAGTATGGTTAAGGCCCCTTCACATGGGACGCGAGAGTCTAGTTCATTTTAAATGGGAGACATGAGGAAAGCGGCAACCCGCGGGCGGTTTTGCTGGCGGCGCTGAGGCGGAGGCAAGCGGTGCTCGTGCACCCAAAATCCTGCGCCAAAATGCAGCAAGATAAAAATATTTGATCTTTTTGTGAGCGGCAGCGGTTGCCGCGTCGGCTTTAACCAATCAGCGAACAGATTATTAACAACCAATCATAGAACATTTAACTGAACTTGACAGTTGAAAATGGAGGAGAAGATTGTTTTTTTTAAGCTCTTAAGGCAATTCTTCAAAAACAGCTCCACTTGTGCCAGACAGAATAAAATAATAATGACAAAATGACAGGATGACACAAACACAAATTTCCGTTACGTTTTATTTAGTTTTTAGTAAATACAAATGTGACCTTGACAGTTGTAACATCCGCCCCCAAAAACGCGTCGCGAACGCCGCCTTAAAGGCACAAAACGCTTCAACTACAAGAGAAGGCGCCAGGCGCGCAGCGATTTCACCGCTCGCCGCGTATCGTGTGAAAGGGCCTTTATTTACGGGCGAGATAACCGGATTCTGTAACCTAAAACTCACACTCACATTCTCGGAAAACACGCGCTGAACGGAACGTGACGGAACAACTAGTTGTCTGACACGTCATACAGTGGGAGAAAGAGCCGCTCTCTGACGCACAAACCCGCGTCTACTCGTGTGTTGCGTGTTTTCATGTGTGGTTTTGGTAACTTACAGTGACGGAGATAGGAGCTGTGTGTCATCTTAAAGTTTTAGATCCAGTCAGCTTCTCCACAGCATCCGCCCCCGTCAGATTTGTGTTCTGCTCTCCATCCAAATATAAAATCTGCTGTCGGTTAATGAAGATTTGACGAATCGCGTCTCGATTGGACACTTGTCGACTTTGGACACTTTCGCTGTGATTACTGGTAAGGAATATGGGCTTGACTCCGGTTGCACATTCATACAGACAGTTTTCGAGAAGCAACTGTAAGTTGCTGTGTGAACGGGACATTTCGAGGCCTGTAAGTAGCCTAAATTCTGTTGTCAGTCCCAAAAACTGACAGTGTGAATGTAGCCAACACGAGGGTGACAGAATTTTCATTTTTGCATGAACTATCCTTTTACATAACTTATATTCCTTTTCCTCTCATATTTCACAACCATTTGTTTATTTATTATGTAACTAGCCAAAGCAATAAATGCCTTCAGAGTGATTCAAGACTTGATCACCCCGTCTGAGTTTATTTTGCGTGAAGGACCGGCTGACTGAACATTATCCTTTAATTATATTCCACAGGCATTGTACTGTAACTAGACAAGTAGGACACCAATAATATTTTGTGGGGCTCTTGAGAATTACTGCAAATTACCATAATAGGTCACTTGAACACACTGTGTCCTTTTCAAAATATTGTATGAATCAGAAACAGGTCCGTACAAAAGCTGCAGGCTCACAACGGTACACTTAAAACATCTTCCGTTCCATCCTACGTCTGGGCTGCCAGGCGAAATTTACATCTTATTGTGCAGGCAGCAGAGGTCACTGCTGTTGACTGCGCTCAGGAGAAGAACAGTGCTACTGTCTAATCAGGAAAGATGAGTGGTGTGTGGTCACTGATGACTGTCTGGAGGTCAGTCTCTGTAGTGTGGGTGTGCGGGTAACAATTTGAGCACGTTCACAGTTCTCTGGCTCTCTAACAATTCCTTTTTCACCTGGTTTCTTTCTTTAGGTTGTTTGGAACAACTATATTTGCAGGTTTAGGTTTCTCTCTTTGTAGCTTCCTTTTCTTCCTTCTCTTTCTCTCCATAAGCTTGATAGAAAAAATACTTACTTTTTCTAAACCATGTAATCCTATTTGTGACCCTGGACCACAAAACCAGTCGTAAGTAGCAATAGCCAACAATACATTGTATGGGTCAAAATGATCAATTTAATTTTTATGCCAAAAATCATTAGGATATTAAGTAAAGATCATGTTCCATGGATATTTAGTCAATTTCCTACTATAAATATATCAAAACTTAATTTTTGATTAGTAGCATGCATTGCTAAGAACTTCAATTGGACAACTTTATAGGCGATTTTCTCAATATTTAGATTTTTTTTGCACTCTTAGATTCCAGATTTTCAAATAGTTGTATCTCGGACAAATATTGTCCTATCCTAACAAACCATGCATTGATGGATTATTATTTATTCAGATTTCAGGTAACACATAAATCTCAATTTCAAAAAATTAACTCTTATGACTGGTTTTGTGGTCCAGGGTCACATTTGATATAGAAGGACACGTTGCACCAGTGTTGTTATTGTTAACTAACTAAACTGAAACTAAAACTATTAAAAAATGGTTTTTGGTCATTAAAATAAAGCTGAAATAAAATACTATCTAAATATTTAAAATGATGAACATTTTAAAAATTTAAACTAAAATAAAAAATCTTGCTTTGGGAACTAACTAAAACTTTAAGTTGAAATAAAGTTAAATAAAAATATTAAAATAAAAAAGCATAAAATGTCACATAAAACATAATAAATGTAAACTAACTTAGACAATTAGACAATTTTCTAGTGAAAAATACAACTTTACAACATCTTTAATGTTGTTTTTTTATCTTTTTTCGGGGGATTTTTAAAGCTGTCTCATTTGAGCTTTTCTGCTTGCAATCATAAAATTCTGTGGAGAAAAAACGAATAAAACAAAACAAATAAAAACAGAACAGACTTGTGAGTCAACATACTGAACTCAGATGAACTTAACATAGTGATCAAAATATTATACCAAACATTCAGTCTTTTCATTCATTTAATGTCTTTGTATGTGAACCTGCTTTAAAACAAATACTTCATTTGAAAAATTAAGCTAGTCTAATGTTAGTGGTGTCCTCCTGATGCAATTTTAATAGGTTTTAAATATATAATTAAATATATGAATGTCCTAAAAAGATACATACCACAAGCAGAGTGTTAAATAAACCATTTTAATCTAATACTCAAAGTTCACTGCTCTGTTGTTTTGGTGATACCTAATTAGTGTACCGACTTGGCCGGTTTTAGAGGGATTTTTGGCACTTTTCAGCTGCCGACACTGGGAGATCAGCCAAACCAGCTGAAGACAAGGCTGGACGACCAGCTTAAACCAGTTAAAACCAGCAAGCAGGCTATAGTTTTAGACTTTTCAGCAGAATTTACATCAATTGAACTCTATATATTTTTAAAGATTACCATGCAAGCTTGTTTGAAACTGGTGCCTGCTTAAATATGGCCATTAAAATGTCTCTGAACCAGACAGATGAATTTATATTTGGCTGGTTAATTAATGTAATCAAAGACCTCTGCTGTTACTATGAGCAACAGGCAGCGAAGTCCGAGACAGTTGCTGATGTTGTGTTTGTGAGTCTACAGTTCATGCTTGATAAACCATTACAGAGAGGAAAAAGTCATCTTATATATAAGGTATATATACACCTAATTGACCTTATTTACTTTTAATTCCATCAGCTAATGGAACAGAATTAAAACACTATCAGCAAAAAAAAAGGGTCATGAGGACATTAATCATCTCAATGTGTGGTTTAACAGACAAGCTTTCCACCTCTGGACTTTTTAAAAACAAATCACCAACTGAATTGAAAGTGATACACACAACAATGCTGGAGGGAGAAACAAAAAAAAATGTGTGTGTGTTGTGGGCGAGAAGGGGAGAATACATTATTACCCTCATTGTGTATGGAGAAACTGACTGAGTCATTAAAGCGTGCTTCCATATGCAAATAATAAAAGGTCCTTGGTCCACTTGCACTACAACTCTAATGGGACTGAATTACCATTTAGGTACATTTAAAGAGTGCTGCACTCATTACCTTCAAATACAATTTTTTCAATTGTTTTTACTTAATTAAAAATGTTAACGCTTAAATCCTGTCTGTTATATGGTCACGCTGTTATAATTAAAGTCAGACTTACACAACCTAATCTAATTCTGTCAATCTATAGTCAAAGTATAGTGTTATAACATGGCGTCTAATCAATCAGAAAAGAGCTACAATGGTAAAATCACTATTTGATTAAAAGTGATAGCAGTTTTTGTAGGAATCTGTGTAAAAATAGATCAAATTTCATGGCTGGCTTATAGTTTGATGTGTGATCATGTTAAATGACAGAACAATTTGGTATGTAACATCCACACAATCTGTATGTTTTAAAAAAAACTGGATATCTGGTCACAGCTGACCAGACAGGAAGGTGTTATGGATGTACTTCTACAGGACCCACAAATATTGCACATAACGGTATGCTGTATGTGCTTTATATTTGCATAACGCCCACACTGACTGTCATGTTTTTACCCTGTGCATTTTCTTCATTTGCTACCAATTTATTTTGCTGTTTAGAATTAATAATTGGAGGTGGAATTTTAAAGTGATTTGAAGTAGATCTGAAGTATTTTAAAGTAAATGTTATCAACAAATTAAAGGGATAGTCTACCTTAAAAAAATCTGTCATCTTTTACTCACCCTCGTGTTGTTACAAACTTTTATAACTTTATTTTGCGTAACACAAAAGAAGATATTTTGGAAAAATGTTGGCAAGAAAATGATTTCCACTGACTTCCAGTGTATTTTTATCAATACAACAGAAAGTCAATGGGAACCAAATCTGTTTGGTTACTAACATTGGAAAAAAACAAAAAATTAATACAAGTTTGGAAGGACATGAGGGGGATTAAATGACAGAATTGTTATTTTTGGGTGGACTATCACTTTAAGGCGCTAAATTTACAATACCCATTTATTCAATATCTACATACCCATGTATACAACAAATTAAAGGGATAGTCCACCTAAAAAAAAATCTGTCATCATTTACTCACCCTCATGTTGTTACAACCTTTTATAACTTTCTTCTGCGGAACACAAAAGAAGATATTTTGGAAAATGTTGGCAAGAAAATGACTTCCACTAACTTCCATTTTGTCAATGGGAACCAAAACTATTTGTTTTGTGTATATCACTTTAATGCATGAAATTTAAAATACCCATGTTGTAAGGACTGTACAGAACGTTTGCACTCATTGTACTTGCCATTACTTTTGGAATAATATTTCTAAGCTTTTTTTTTTTTAAAGTGTTACAACAAACACAAAAGTGTAAAAACACTCCCCTGCCTCCCTTCCTGAGACACCTGTTCGCATTAATTTGTTAATTTACACATTTTAGAGTTCATTTCTAAATTATACAACCATTTTGAACAAAGAAATGTGTGAATATTATATAGATGTGCAAAAAACTAAAAACAGTGAATCAAACAAAATATGTTACAATACTGTGTAAAACACACATAGGCTACTTGTATTCATGGTGAAAAGTTTGGGATCAGTAAGTTTTTGATGTTCTTTAAAGAAGTCTCTTCTGCTCTTCAAGGCTGCATTTATTTAATCAAAAATACAGAAAAAA
>JAHKKF010538278.1:50483-143445 GCA_019740295.1 Labeo calbasu
GTTGTATGTATAGCTAACTATTTATAGTATATGTATAGTTAGATTACCATTTTTAGTAAGTTAATCATGTATAAGTTTAAAAGCTTTTACGTCTAGTGTTGTATGTTTATATTTACGTTTATTTATGTAACACCGTGGTCCTGCGAGACACAACATTTCGCTCCACTGTAGGTCCACACATGTAGTGGAGTGACAATAAAGCTCGACTTGACTTGATTTGAGAAAGCTTGAAATGTCTACTTTTAAATTAAGTAATTCACATCGAAAACAAATATTCTCTGATAAATTAATTCATATCAGCTCCAGTTTTAACCATCTAAACTCATTATCTTTAATAAAATCAAGCCCACGCTTTTCAAATTTAAACATCCACGTGACATGCGTAAACACCCACATTACCTCTGTTCATCTCGGCTACCTTTTGTTTCTGGAAGAAGATGCGAGCTCAATTATAGTAAGGTTGCTTTTTATTGTCAGTAAGGGGGGAAACAGTTTGTTTGATTACTCGTTACTGAAAAAAGTAATGCTGTTAGTAACACTGTTTATTTATAATGCCGTTATTCCCATCACTGGTTATTATGCCAGTTGAACTTTGCCTTAGCTCAAAAGGTGATGATTTTATCAGAGCAAATATGAAAATTTAATTTAGATTTTACTTAATTTAGGCTTTTATTCACATAAAAATGTAGATAAATGCATAAACATAGGAAATATGAAATACAGTCTCAGCCTCAGACGTCACGGACCATTGGCTGAACGTCTAATGCACATAGCACACAAAATTTCGACGTTTCAAAGTCATCATCTGATTGGTTGAATTTTTACAGGATTTCCAGGAGCGTGTGACGCTTTTTTTTAATGTTTAGCCTGGAAAGAAAAATGCCATGATGCCAAACCCCTCATTTAAGAAGAAAGCCACAATGTTTACAACTAAAACTTTTGCAGCACAGACTCTTTAAAAACGTCCAAGAGTTTTACGCACTAGTCTGTTTTTGTGGCGACATTTCCACACCCCTAAATATGACAAGGCACAAAACGAAATGTGATTGGTTGTTTTACCTGTTAATCATATGGCCTCTTGGGCAGATCTTGGACATTAGGGCTGCAACGATATCGATATGTGGATCGATTCTGAGATCTGTATCGCAATTATCTTTGGAATTGATTTTGAGCTTAGATTTTAACAGCAGATGGTGCTCTAATCTAGTTTTTATCTACACACTCAAAGGCTCACGAAGAAGAGTGCTGAAGAGCACTTGTGTGTTCGGCTGAGTCATGTAATTTCACCTCGGCTCAGAATAGTTTTATGACACGAGATTAATGTAAACACAGCCCACTGACTTAACCCTTCAACCTTTTCGAATTGTATGAATGATTATTTTAGGTTCAAGTGTGTGTAAGGATTTGGAAACAAGCAGAGAATGGCTGTTTCTAAAGCAAGCAGTGCCATCTGCTGTTCGAAACTAAGCTCAGAATCGATTTAAGAAAAAAAAAAACAAACAAGATGTGTTCGGAAAATCTCAGAATCGATACTGAATCATTTCTCGATTTGTGATACAACAATTTATCATCCCAGCCCTACTGGACATCCTTCTCTTTTTTCACAGATGTAATGTAACCAAGCAAAGGCAAATGATATAAATTAACTGAACAAAATCTTGACGGCTCAAAATATAGATGATTATTATGATCTCACTGTCAGGCAATCCTCAAGAAACAGTGAGAAATCATTCTTTCATAAAAAATACAAACACATCAGATGCTTTTCACCAACAACAGTACAGGCACAAATGCTAGCACAGTTCCGCTCAGTGCCCACCCACAGAGATAAAACAAGAACATCTTGCAGGAAAAGGAACAAAATGTCTGTTTGTGATATTAGATGTACTTTGTGTTTATTCATCAAAATCTTCTGTGTATGTTAGTGTAAATGAGCATTTTGGCAAGTGCGCACAACTGAAAACACAAACGACTATATGAAACAGTTTGTGTGTGGGAGAAAAGGGCATGAGTGATGTTCCAGGATGTTCGTTTTTTAAGATCATTGTAAGATTGGCTGGGTTTGGTCACACCAGCTGAATGCTTATCACACCACAAGTCCAGCCTGTTGTGAGCCCTTTCGAATGGGGGGTGGGGGGATGTATCTGGGGGAGAGTCAGGCTGCCAGCAGGGTACTGGGACCCTTGAAAGCTGAACCAGCCGCTCACAGTTGGATCACTCTCTCAAGAAGAATCACATAAATCTGTTTTTTGTGACTCTCCCTTTTTCCGTTAAGACCTCAAAGTTTGGTTCCAAGAATAACAGCAGGACCCTAACAAAAGCAAGCGCAGATACACACACCTTTGTGTCCTGGTGTTAACCTGGGAAGCACTATTTCTCACAATGATCTGATGAAATAGAGTATGAATCATTTAAGAACTGTAATTGTCATGTGTGAGTCACATTAGAGCTTAAACTGAGGTGAATGGGACATAAACCAGACCATAAATCCCCTGGAGGTGAACATCACACCCATCTTAAGCTTTATTTAGTCTAATAATGTCTAATTCTGTAAAATACCAGATTTAAATGAGTCTACCACTACATGTTGTGCTACTCTAACCATTTGTAGCTCTTTCCCATCATGGGCAAGTCTTCACATGCTGTAGTCACCATATAATTTCTTATCTCATTCCACTGTGCTGGTTGCTGGCTCTTGCCACAGACGTATTTTGGGTAAAGAAGATTAAAGCCTGCATACCTTCATCTTGGAGAACATAGACACTCACCTTGCTGAAGGAATGCTAAAAGATACCGGAAAGGAGGATGGCCGTCTTCTTCTTCACATGGCAAGGCGTCCTCACAGACTAGATGCCTATAGAACAGACAGATATGGATTTAAAATCTTTACTTCCATCTCACACCTTTAATGCATTTAATGCCAAATATTAGGTAGGACAAGCAGACAGAAAAATGAAAAGCCTGAGGCAGAGATAAAGAGGCAAAGAGCTCAGGAGGAACAAAATGCCTGCCTGTTTGCACTGCATACCAGAGATGGTGCTGTGGGTTGAGCCGGGTGGTGGAGATTCCCTTCAGCTTGCTTTCGGACTTAGGGGCCAATTCCCTTGCAATTTCTGCATGAAAGCATAGTGCTGTTGTGAGGAGGAAAAATCTTCACATTGTCTTCACAAACTCTAAACTTAACAAAACAAAAACCTTTTCACATCTTGTACACATAATTATGTTCACGTAATTGCTTCATGCTTCAATTATTCATATCATTGACTGTACCATGGATTTAATTAAATAAATTGCTATAATTAAACATTTAAACCCTTAAAGAAAAAGATTAAAAAGAAACCAAACAAGGGGTCAAATAAAGCTGTAAGCAGAAATGATAGGACTAAGCATCAACATTTTGATTTAAAAAAAAACAGAAAATTAACTGAAATCGTTAATTTGCTGATTTAATGTGAAAATGCTTTCGAGTTCAATTTTTAATATTAGGCGTGAATAATAACAGAAACTTTTATTTAGTTTAAATTCTTATGTTAGGTCTTATGGCTTCCCTATAGGTCTTATGGTAGTCCCTATGTTATGTTTTTTCCTTTGACTGTCCTTCTGTTTTTGCTTATAGTTTTATTTAATAGACTTATACACTGATACATTTCACGTTGTTGGGTGCAACAGCGGATTGTTACAGATTGTGCTAGAGTGCTATAGTAGCAGCACTCATGGAAATAGTGTTCCAAAGTTGCTGAGATGGTTGACTGCCTGATGCATGAAGTGCATGAAGCCCCAGGTAGTAGAGAGAGGGGAGGAATGCCAGTCATTAGGTTTGAAAGCCTGGAATGTAAATAGCCCAGTAAACCAGACTAAGATTTTTCTTCACTCAGCTTAAACCTCATAAAACCTATAGTCCTCCTTTAGGTAACATGTATTTTATTTAGAAACCAGCGACAGACCATAATAGCTATTCTACATAAAATACATTTTAAATCATTGCCGTCTCCAAAGGTTTACCTTATGGATTGTCTGTGTATTTTTTTTTCTTTCTGGTAAATTTTAATGACCCTAACAGGGCCAACATGCTTGTCTCAGCACTGTCCAACTTGAATCACATTGTTTGATTTGATGGGTGGGGATCTGTGTAATGGGATCAATTTTAGACCTAAATTGTCATGCTCAATTTTAAAATGCAGACTAAGCTGTAAGTGTTCCTGAGTCAAATTGGGTGTGTAGATCCCTGGAGGTTTTTAACTAGTAATGGTATTGACACATTTGATATGGACATCACTCAACTTAAGGTTCTTGCAGTTAAGGGAATCAATGATTAAGTGAACAAATGTTAATTTATTAGATCCTCTGAAGGATTCACTTCAGTGAAGCATTCATCAGACTGATTCAAACTTGTGACTTGTCTATTTGACCTATTTGTTAAAAGAAATGGTTCATAGGAGGCATTTTCCCGAAATCAGACTAGACTGGTTGCACTGTATGTTGATTTGTGTTCAGCCTGCACAGGGTGTCTCAATAGAAATACAGATGTTTTGCCATTATTTTTTGATATATGATCTTTGTATTAAACCATATTGAATACAGACTGCAAACTCACATTTACAAGTCAAGATAAAATGCTATATTTTGCTGTAGTGCTGAATATACAGCAGCAGGGGAATACCGATGCTGAAAAGCAATCCAGGAAAAAAAAAGTTTTAAAGAAAAAAAAAAAAAGGGATCGTCTTTTGTCTGCCAACAGAGTATAGTTAAACTGCAAACTGCAATAAAAGCATTTTGATTCAGTTCATCTCTTCTCCATTTCAGTTTTTTCACGGAATATTGACAGATACATGAGAAATTGTTATCGCAACCCTGAAATCTAGATAAAATGGTTCTGGGGTTTGGTTATGTGTGGAGATGCACAAGTGCTAGTGTAGAGCTCCATTTGCCAATGAATTGATGTGAATATAGTACGTGCTTCAGAGATCATCACTCCTGGGTGGAGTTCGCATAGCGTCAACCATTGATGCAGTGCCAAAGTAACTGAATCAAAGAGAATGTGACGTGTCCGTTTGATGGCTTGTTGTCAAAAATGAACATGCACGAGTTTGTGAGAAAATGTATTCTGGGATCATAGCTAGATTCAGATTTTACAACTGACACACCTAGACCATGACTGTGAGCATGCACAGGACAGTGATCTTCGTACGCTTGGCTTAAGTTTCTAACAGAAATTCAACAGTAAATGAGTCATGAATCAAAGACAATGCAGCCTATGTTACTCTACTCCTAAAAAAAAAAAAAAAAAAACACAACAAGACTGCAAAGACAAAGAACAGCATTCTTCCACATCTGGGATTATTATTATTTTTTTTTTTAACTATTTTAATTTCAATGTGAAAAGTAATTCAGACCTATAAATCTCAAGACAGCGTACTGCTATATGAATAAGTGAGCCAGAACATTAAGAAATCATGAATTAAATAAATAAATAACATGCATTCACAGTGCAGTGTGCCCCCTAAAAATAAACACTGCTTGGTGCTTTTGTTGTAAGAGTGGCTTTAAAGAAGTCCACTTCCACAACAAAAATTTAGAGATAATTTACTCACCCCCTTGTCACCCAAGATGTTCATGTTGTTAGATTCTGCTGTATTTGTGGTTTGGGTGGCTCGCCATATGTATTAGATTTCTCTAATAAGTAAGCTTGGACAAAGTTCAGGGGAAAGAGTTTATTGAAGAAAGTCGTGTCTTCTAGCTGTCTTCTAGATCTTAACCCGTGTAAGGGTCTGAAGCGTCTTCCTAGTTTCTTCCAAAGTTCTCCATAGCTTCTGCATAGCTTGTCCATAGCTTCTCTCAATGTTCTGTCTGTAAGTCAGAACTTCATACCTAAAGACAAATGGCTAGAAACAATAGATACTGTCAGGACCTCCCGCTGGGGATCCTGCAATCTCCAAGAAGTTCCAGAGAAATGCTGTTCATTTGTTTCAGAAAATAACTGATCGTTTGGTTAGATAAAACACTTCTTTCTTGGCTGAGATCATTTAGAGCCATTTGAAGCTGCATTTAAACTGCATTTTGGACGTTCAAAGTCGGGGGCACCATAGAAGTCCACTATATGGAGAAAAATCCTGAAATGTTTTCCTCAAAAAACATAATTTCTTCACGACTGAAGACAGACAGACATGAACATCTTGGATGACAAGGGGGTGAGTAAATTATCTGTAAATTTTTGTTCTGGAAGTGAACTTCTCCTTTAAGCTATGCAGACAATGTCAAAATGTCATTCAAAAACACTAAAGGATAACAACAAAAATATTAATACACTTACTGTAACTCATCTTACCATTAAACAGATCCTCCTTCAACTTTTAAACATATTGGTGCTAGATGCACTAGTTTGATGCTTTTAAAGAACAGTCACAACACAAAAGTAAAGCTAAACCAAAGAAACCAAATTTTTTTGCATAAAATATCAGACAGTATGTTTTAAAATATAAGGTGGGAGGCACATAAAGATCCTTTCTAGCATTGACAGATTACTCTCTCTAGTTCTGCATATGTACTAGTAACCACAAAACTTAATCAAATGGCACAAAAGGGTTGCTGTGAAAAAAAAAAAATTGTCAGTTTCATTGTTTACGTGAGACAATGTGCAGAGCCATTTTTGTAATAAGGTCAAAGTTTTGTTTTGCCTCTGCCGTATTGCAGTCTTAGTAACACCCTTTTTTTGCAACAGTATGTGGTGAAAATGAACACCCACTAAAATAACACTTGGGTGGACAGGTAAATACTCCTGAAGGTGGTGTTTTGACTGGTTGCAACTAGTTCCTGCAATGTGTAAGAGCGTCAGATATTTGTCTGCTTCTAAGATCACAGTGGCTGGTTACTATTTCTACAAGTCTACTTTCTAAGCTTGGTGTACTAGTGAATTGTCAGTGAAACTTCACACCCTGTCAGTTGCTCCAAAAAGATAACAGAGTCAATCTGTGATATGGACTTCAAGAGCTGTTTTTAAACTTTGATTAAAAAAAAAAAAAAAGTGTATAAAGCATTTTGTAAGATTTTAATGTGTTTAACACAGCAATTCCATAAATCAAATTTAAGTTGCCTTACGATGGCTCTTTCAGACTTCTGACTATAAATGTCTTACTAGTCTTTAAAACAAACCACCAACACTACAAAAGAACAATCTGGGTGCACACATGATGTCATGAAACCACCTTCATTTATTCAGCACTTCCTTCAAAATCTTGTTCGAACTATTCTTTTAATTTCATCCAGGAAGCAAGTATTTTGTTAACTCTGACAAAAAAAAAAATTGTCATGGTGAACCAACTGTAAACCTGTTAAACCAGCCATTGTTCACATCATTTATTTTTAATGCAGTTTCTTAGCAAGTTCACTAAGTGCCATTTCTCATTTCCTGCTAAGAATTTTCTAAACCACACAGTATTCAAAAGGAAGTCTTGCCTGTAAGCTTGCTGAAGAACCATTTGCAGCGGGCACTGTTTCGCACTAGTAGTGTGTACGCTGCTGCCCCCTCGTCAAACTCTAGGTGGATACTCTGAGAGCCCAGACCCACCTCCAGATAGCTGAGTTCACACAAACGATGGCTTTCCCTTTTCTGCAGCCAGTCTGAGGGTTGCCCTCTGCAACAGAAATGAGAGACATGTAAGAAATATGAAAAGAAATGTAAGAGATGTGGGAAGAAATATGCTTGTAAGGCGTTAGTAAAGCTAGTCATTGAATATTCTACCCATTTCAACTGATTCTGTTCAATTCAGGATTTGTGTATATATTTAATGAGGTGTATTCCCTTTGTACATGAAATGACAGATATGATAATTTAGTGGAGATGGCTTAAAGCTATAATCCCTTACGATTAATCCTTAACTAGATTTGTTAAACCAGTAACACACTGGACAAAAAGCTTCATGTAGCGTCATGCTGAGGGTGTGACAATGCACATGCAGTATCGAACCCATTTGAATGCAGTATCGACATCATTCTGTACTTGCTTTTTAAAACTAAATCTATCCTCATGCAGGCAAAACCTCACTTCAAGAATGAACAAGTTGGTAAGTATGAAATTGGCTGTATAAAAAAAAAAAACAGCTCTGCAAATTGAAAGATTACAAGGGCAATGTCAGAATTCATAGCAGGGTGAGTGGCGTGGTAGATGCAAATTCATAAAAAACAGTGTGTTTAACTTTTAGGACACTTTGTGTCATCCACCAGATGTGTACGACCTCCTTTAAAGTTTTATGTAGGTTATACAACAGCTCACAATTTGCTGACAATTTACCCATCATCAGGCCATCCGAGATGTAGATGAGTTTGTTTCTGCATCAGAACAGATTTGGAGGAATTTACATCACTTGCTCACTAATGGATCCTCGGCAAATGGGTGCTGTGAGAATGGTAGCTGCATGTTTGTAAGAAACAAATTCATAAATATAGCTGCAAGCAGCGATGACGGGCCTGAGCCGTCAGCGCAACTGCTACCCTGGTGGCATCAGGAAAACGGTGCCCAGTGGGCACACTTGTATTTACAGTAACCCTGTGGCAGGTTGGATTGAAGGGTTACAGCAATGAAAGGGTTCAAAGCAAAATGTTTTTAAGTCATTCTGATACAATGAGATTGAGCTGATAGGATTAGAGTTAAAAAGATTCCTTATCCTATGAGGTCATCTTGTATTCATCCTTGGTATTACAGTCTTCATCTGCCAGTTTACACGTGTGATATTTTAAATGTTTTTGCAGTCTCTGGAAACATGATAAACATATTTCCTAAGAATGACTTGTTTTTCATATAAAAAGTTGTGAAGAGTTAGGGTAATGCACTTTAAATGCACTCTCTCTCTCTCACGCACACACACACACACACACACGTTTACATGTTTTATGGGGACATTCCATAGGCGTATTGGTTTTTATACTGTACAAACCCTATTTTCTATCGCCCTACACCTACCCTACACCTAAACCTAGCCCTCACAGGAGACTGTGCACACTTTTATTTTCCCAAAAAAACTCATTCTGCATGATTTATAAGCCTGTTTCCTCATGGGGACCTCACAAATGTCCCCACAAGGTCAAAATTTACTGGTATTACTATCCTTGTGGGGACATTTGGTCCCCATAACGTGATAAATACCAGGTGCACACACACACACACACAAACACCCACCACACTCAACACACACGCTTAACACAAATACCACAACCCCATTCCCCTACACACGGAGTTAGAGTGAGAGAGTTAGAGTGAGATCAGATGTTTATTAGTTTCTTTTAATTTTCTATTTTTAATAGACTATTTTATATTGATGGAACTAAGCATTTTTTTTCTCAGAATGACTAGTTGTCTGTATGAAATTGTTTTGTAGTGTTTGGAATGCTGCACTTCAAAGATATAAGAAAATTACGGTAATCTTTTTTGCTTTAATAAATCACCACTCCAAAACCATTTAAGATATCCCAAATCTGCTCGCAATTTAACATCTTCAGTATGTTGGCACCATGTTGACAAAGTTTGGTGTGAATTAGATGTTTTTTGTAGTAGTAGTATTCATTAATTCACAACCATATTTTTCCAAAGATCCACATTCAAATCAAAATAGTCGACTTCCTGTTGGTCGCAGCTAATGGGTGTAAATTAGAAAGTTGTCCGGCTTGATCAGAACAATATACGTGCCAAGTTTGGTGTCTGTAGCTAAAACTAACTTCCCCACTTTTGACAAAAGGTGGCGCTATAGAGCCCTAATTAAAGGGTTTTAACTTGAAACCGTTTCTTCTGGCCAAAATACCAGACCTTAATTCTAAATAACGCTTCCAGTAAGGAGTGAAGTCCATCCTCTATTGTAAAATGACTTAAGAAAGCTATATTATGGACAGAGGACTATTTTAGCCGAAATACAGTTTGAAGTTAAAACGTCTTCATGATGAATTTATCGCAGATACACAGCTTCACTTAACAAAACAGTAATTAATAGACTGTAATTGTATTGATTACTTGTGGACTATTATGATGCACTGTTATTGATCTGAACTCAGCCAACACTGAACTGACTTGAGCTAAATAATGAAACTATTGTTTTTAGAGCTCCTTTACAGCAGAATCTAAACTGTCTACATAGCTGAGTTTCCATAATCTGATATTTACCTGTTTATCTTTGTGGAGTTGCTTTGACAAAGGGTGACCATACGTGCCAGGATTTCTTTATTGCCTAAAATATCCAGGATTTGACTGTTTGCGCTGTGCAGACTGACTGTTGTATGACATCCGTGAGAGCCACAAAGAGCAGACGGGTCCTTGTGCTTTCGAATCACTCTCACAGTACTTTGATGTCATACAATGATCAGTCTGTGCAGTGCACTTCAAGTCAAATGAATGAACGAACAAACACATCTAATATGTACACGTATTTGCATTGCTTTGACCGTTCTCTGTAGACCCCACCTTCTCACGCACGATTGGTTATGTACAAAGTTTGCACGCTATTGGTTAAACTACTTTTTGATCATTACCTTCAGAAAGTATGAAAACAGGAACCAAAGTCAAATATAGCAATCCTGGCCATGACATGTTCCGTAAAAATGGCACGTCCATATGGCCACCCTACTTTGACACAAACTGTACTGTCCAACTATATTGTGCAATTGCACAGGATCCATTCCAAAGCAAGTGACATAAGGCCAATTTTCTCCAAATCTGTTCCAGGTGAAGAAACACAAACATTTTGCATGGCCTCAGGGTGAGTAAATTTCCAGCACATTTTCATTTTTGGGTTAACTATTTCTTTATGGCGGGTCTTTGTGGTAATTACAGTATATTGGGCAGGAAATTCACACCACACCAATTAGTGGCTATGGCCTGGCCATGCTGAGTCTGCTGACATATTAAAATACAGCATTCTTATTCATGTGATATTGCTTAAATATACATAATATGAAAAATGTATGACAAGTATACTGGATGGGTGGACTCTAGAGATACTGCACCATTACATTTACCATGCACCATGACAAAACCCACAAAATTGCAGAAAAACTGTTTGTTTCATCTGGACTACCCATAGCCAGCTGAAAGCTGCTCTTTCAACCCTGCATTTAACTGAAGAAATTCAAGTTGCTTACTCAGACTGTGAAGTGATTTCTAAGATGTAGATGTACTGGTCCGACACAACCATAAGGGAATGGAACTCCACTGCATCCCCAAACTTCACAATGGACATCTAAAATCAAGTGAAACCAAGAAAAGGTTAATATAAATAATTCCAACTTCTCAATCACGCAGAAATACATCAAACACTTTAATCATAACTTAAAACTCTAAGCACGTTTGGAATAAATACAATATAATGCAATTATAGTTTGCTGGGGTGAATTAGAAGTGGAGTGAATGTCTTTTGAGTTTTACCAGCACTTTGGAATTTAAACTTAAGGCTGGAATACATTACACAACTTTTAAAATCTGAACAGATTTTTAAAACACTAGGCATCATGTACTTACCTACTTTGTAAATAGTGATAAAGGAAAACTGGTCATACACTACACGACTGAGGATACGGTGACTGGGAGGGTTCACTTAATTTTGTCGTGGCCACGACATATTAACTTGTGGGAATGTGATAATATGTCGTGGTCACGAGATCATTTTGTCGAGGTAACGACATCCTTATGTCGTTGCTACAAGATGTGAACTCTTGTAATGGCCTCGAGATGCTATGTTGAGGGAACGACATGCATTTCTCGTGGCCACGACTTCTTATGTTGAGGGTACGGCATATTTTTCTCGTGGCCACGAGTTTAATGCGCAAGCAAACCTGCATGACCATAGTAACCCGGGATCAGAGATGGATTTATTAATATTTTATTTTGAATTAAGAAATGATTATTATTATATAAATTAATACATTAATAAATGATTATATTAACCATAAGCGCTGTCTATGCACGATGTAGACAACATTCGAAAGAGGTTTATCATGAATAAATGTTACATAAAATACATAAAATAAAATAGGCCTACTAGAAAACATTTTTATCCATCCCACAGTGTTGTAAGTCAATTAACTGATAGTTTTTTATCCATAATAATATTATTATTATTATTATTATTATGACTATTAGCCTATTATTATTGGTTGTATTTATAGATTTGTTTATATTTGTTTTTTCCCTTTCATTTTGATCTCTTTACTTAACGTTCACCCAAATTAAGTGAACCCTCCCAGTCTACATCAGGCGTAGACAGCGTCGCCTATATTAGGGCTGTGTATTGCCAAGAATCTGGCGATACGATACGTATCACGATAAAGGTGTTGCGATTAGATATGTTGCGATACATTGTGATACTGTAAAAAAGGCGATATATTGGGAAATTTCTTATTTTATGAATAGGACTTACTTTTAGGAAAGCTGTAATTAAGAACACACCACCATATGCAAACCATTCAATGTTATTGAATCACTTTTTGTGCAGTACGAGTAAAGGGGGATAATAAAGTGCTTGCAAGATTCTTTAGTTATTAAATGCATAAAAATTTAAGCTTTTATAAACAGACCGTATATATTTTAAGACCCTGCTTAAAAACTTGTGGCCACAAGAAATGCATGTCGTTCCCTCAACATAGCATCTCGACATAAGGATGTCGTTGCCTCGACAAAATGATCCTGTGGCCACGACATAATATGACATTCCCACAAATTAATATCTCATGGCCATGACATATCACGTTCGTACGAGTTAAAGGGGTCATCGGATGCCCATTTTCCACAAGCTGATATGATTCTTTAGGGTCTTAATGAAATGTCTATAATATACTTTGGTTAAAAATTCTCAATGGTAGTGTAAAAAAAACACCATTTTTACCTTGCCAAAATCAGCTCTGCAAAAATCATCCCATTCTGGTTGAGGCTGCTTTAAATGCAAATGAGCTCTGCTCACCCCACCCCTCTCTTCTCTTTGTGAAGTGACGAGCCTGTTTACTTTAGCCGCATTTAGCCGCTAAACTTGCTAACTACCACATTATTAGGAAAGGCGATCGCAAAGATTCATTAAAAAAAAACCTTATACTCACTTCTGCTGTAGGTGAAGCTGGATCACGAATGATTTGCGCGAACATAGACGGATATGTACATCGGGAAGCGCATTCCCTTCACAAACGCAATCCACTGCATCTTCAGCAGATGTCGGGAGTAAATGACGACCACTACGTTCCTTATTACATCCAGCAACACAACACCTCAATCGCTCAGTTCTTGTCTAACTTACATCCCTGCTCCGGCATCGTGGCAGTGGCCTCTGTCGGTGTGATGCCACAACATCTAAGAATAGCTCGATTTGAAAAAGGCAATATTATTTTTACAGATTAATTAAAAACCACTGCATGGATTTTTATCATTATAGGGTAGATTTGTACATACATTGCCAACACATGTTAATGTTCAAACAACATGAAAGTGTGAACTTAGCATCTGATGACACCTTTATATGTTGTGTCCACAACAAAATTAAGTGAACCGAACATGTCCCCTCCCGGTCACTGTATGAGGATCATACACTAGCAGACTGTGTTTGAAGTTGTTCCAATCACAACAAACTCACACAGAAACGTGTGCCTTGTGGCTAGGAGACGCATGACAAATGAAAACAATATGTGTTCTAAAATCGCCTGAAAATATCAAACATGTTTGATATCCTCTGACTGGATGGAATCAAAGTCTGAAGCTAAAAATTCAGAGTCTGTGACCACAATGCGATTTTCTATGGAATCGGTCAACTCAAATCTGCAGACTGGCTCTGACTTTAAACTAGCAAATCGAGGCAAAATTTATTTAGTGTATTCCAGGCTTTAAATGGAAATACTGGTTTAAACTGTGAGAGAGCAAAAGGCTGGCGTGAGAGAGTGTATCAAATCAATTGTCACTGTCCTGCTGTGGGATTTTTAATAGATCTGTTTCTTTGGAGAAACTCACACCCTTGTCCTTGTAGAGGGCACCTTGATGGGGCCACAGTGACAAGTCTGATCATATTTAGAGTATGGAACCCAGCAGTAAAATAATAAAACTACACTGAGCTATTCAGAAAGTTAACAACAAAGAAATACACTAATTTTCCAAACAGTAAAGATGTGATATGGTATGGTGATATTATATGGTATGTTGAAAGTGGACAGTGTAAAAAGTAGCAATAAATATCACAAATTTGCTTTTATGAATAAAAGATCTATCATGGATTAGTGGTTGCATTAGGATTTGACTAGGTACATATCCTCCTCAAATGTTTTTGTTAACATTATTGAGGGCATTGTATACAGCTTATCTTGCCTTTAAAAAGCAACGAAGCTCCTCTTCTCCCTCAAACACTTCCACATCCAGGAACAGCTGAAGCCGATGGTCAACTGTCTCTGACAGCAAGTCAAACTGAGCTGAAATGGAAATAATGTTTAGGTTTAAATTCCTCAAATGGCGTAAAATTAGTACAAGCTACTACGCAAAAAAGCTGACATTACAACAGTATACCTGTCATATCAATATCAGCTAAATTAGTTCACATAATTTATGGCCAGGATAGCCTGCCAAACATTAGGCTTTATTCTCTGGTACCAATTTAATGTGCGGCAGAAAACTTCCTCTCTTTATAATTCCATTGTTTTGGTCATGTTTACAAAGCACTCAGTTTAGTCAATGGGTTTCAAGGCTACACTGTTTAAATGGCGATCCTAAAACAGGCCTGGGCTCAATAACTACAGTTTTTCTTGCCATTTCCAATCAGTCTTATTTAAACAAATTCTCATTACTGTCACCCTTTCTAACCACTCTACTGATCTTCATCCCGAGAGGGGACCACCTACTATTGTTGGAGCCTTCTGTGTACTGTGGTGACTGCTGGTCCTGATGTTTTTGATAGCCGTTGTAGCAGGCACTGTCAGCCACCTTCTCCTTAAGCCGCTCTGAGCTACCCTGCTCTTGTCCATCAGTTGTGCTAAAGTTGATTAGTTGTGAGGTTTTCTGGTCAACCCATGTCTCATTCTGATTAGTCAAACAATTAGACAGGAAGCTGTGGGCTGTGTGGAAGTAAGCTGCGGATCCCTCTGTGGAGGACTCTGAATGTTGGAGGGGGCTGCCACGGGATAGCAAAGACTGTCCAGGGACCAACACCTAGGAGAATTAAGCAAATTAAGTAAGTAAAAAGAGAACATTAACATTATACTGTCGTGGAAATATCAAGTCAGAAAGAACATAAACCCAGACCTCATTGTGCTTGGGTTGAACTGTGTTGTCCCTGTCATCAAAGGTAAAGCGTCTGGCATCATTTTGTTCAAAAGGTGTACTGGTAGAAGGAGCTGACTGGACAGCCAACTGAACTACATGATCGCTGTTGCACTCTGAGCAGATGACAGTACAACCTGAAAAACAAAAACAACAACAACAAATTAAATTTATAACTAAATACATAAATAAGGATACACAATTCTATCCTGAGACATCCAAGACCATCTAATACAGTTAAGGTGTCGAAATGGCAGCTGAAAAGAAAATCAAAGACACGCACACATGCCATTCAAGGTAACACTCATTACAGGACAGAGTGTTTAACATACTCTTTCCTTCAGAATTATTTTAAAGACGTTAATGCTCTTAAAATAAACACCTTCACTGATCTCTGCCCCATGCAGAACCAACTATGTGTTTGGCCCAGATGATCCACAGGACACCAAGCAAACAGACTGAAAGCAGCTGAACAAATGTCCCAGAACCTCCGGTTTGCGTGTCAAAGCATGTTTTAAACTATGCAGTGCTGCAGAGGAGGAGGATGAACTCTGTACCAAACCAGTCATTAAAAAGAAATGGCCTGCAGGATGTAACAGTGGCTAAATAAAAAAGTAAAACTCTATTATATGGGTTACCCTGGAAATAGGTCATATGATAAAATTATTGGCTGCCTGATGGGAGTCCCAGGACAAAAAGCTCTTACACTCAGCGCTTGGCAACCATTCTATATTCATGAAATTCCATGGTGGCACATTTTATTCAGGTTCTCTCATGCTCCAACATGACAATCGCCCACTCGTGGTAAGCCTGATTCATCTTTTCTGATTAACTTTATCTCGTGGTGAAAGCTGTGATAAAAAAAAAAAGGATCAGAACCAAAAGAAAACTGCTGCCATGCTAATAACCAGTGTCAATCAACTGGTGTTGTCTCAACTATTATGGCACATTAGAATACTGTGTTTAACTGCAGTGAGGTGGAGGCATCCACAGTCATGCTAGATAGAATGATTGTAATTGCCATAATACTAATGAAAAGTGTTATGAGAGTTGCATGTATTTTTTACCACTCCCTACAATGTTCTTGCAGGAGTGTATGCACGCCTATGCTTCCAGGGCCTTGCTCATGACAGAAAAATTATAATCTTTTTGATTGTTAGGGCCATATGCTTACGGTCATTCCTTAGCTCATCCAGGTGGCACAGGCTGCTGTCAGATTCAGTGGCTGGCTGGCAGAACTCAGTCTGACATTTAAGGCACTGAAGCCAAACTGTCTCTGGTCTCTCCTCATCCACCTGCTGCTTGTTTTCCTCCACGACTTTTGAAAGAACCTCCACTAATACCTGAGGAGTCAGAATTCAGAACTCAATTAGGTAACATCACGTTGCTTTAAATTTTAAAGTTCCATCAAAGAGTCAACAAACTGTGTGGGAAAGTGTCAAAATAGATTTAAAAAAGCATTTTGGTTGGTGTAGCCTTTTCAAGGACTGCAAAGGCTCAGGTTGCACAGGTTGTGAAATAGCCAGTCACTTAGCTTGTGGTGCACCGATCAGGAATTTTGAGGTTGATATTGATCATCAACTTTTAAAAAATATATATTTTTTCTTGCCACACTTTTACAAGTATACAGTGCGTGCATAATTATGATTTATGCATATGATAATGATTTTCTGGTCATATTTTTTTTTCCAAGCACATTTTACTAATTACCAAACTACATCAATCTTAGTAACTTCTATTAATTTTGTATTTATTAATTTATAAGTGATATATAATTTTTCATGAAGGCTTGAAGTGAAAAACTTCCATCAGGTGTGCATAATTATTAGATACATTGTCTTTTACAGATAAAATGAGCCAAAAAAGAGAGATTCAACTCTGAAAAGTCACAAATGATTAAATGCCCATGAGAATGATGCAATACTAATGTAATACTAGAATTTGCAAAGTTAAGGCATGACCATTGCCTTAATGCTCAGTGGGTCAGCACAGTCAGAAGAAACAGGTGGAGAAGAACAGACACCTGTTATAACTGCAAAAGAATTAAGGTCAAGAATTAGGTGTGAAACCATCAGGAACCATTTAGTCTCCAGCTCCATCATTTTCCAGAACTGCAACCTACCTGGAGTCTCCAGATGTGCAATGCGTCAGGTTTTCAGAGACTCTGCTTGGGTAAAAAACACGCTAAAGTGTTTTGAAATAAATAAAGACTGATTTTTTTATAGGCTTTATAGACAGATAAGTTGAGAGTGACTCTTGAGGACCAGCATCACATCCTCTTGTACCACTCTTTCAAGAATGTATCTTCCAGAAACTGCCAGTAAGTTTTGGGAGAGCATTTTTAGTCTATTTCCTATCCTGAAAAGTTTGTCTTGCAGAGATGGACTAAAATGGTCCTTTGAGAGTCACTCTCTGCCACTTATCTTCCTATAAAGCCTATAAAAAACAAACAAACAAAAACAACAGTCTCTGTATTTATTTCTCAACACTTCAGCATGTCAACAATTTACAAGTAATTTACTCACCCCCTTGTCATCTAAGATGTTCATGTCTTTCTTTCTTCGGTCGTAAAGAAATTATGTTTTTTGAGGCAAACATTTCAGCTTTTTCTCCATATAATGGACTGATATGGTGCAACGATTTTGAACTTCCAAAATGCAGTTTTAAATGCGGCTTCAAACGATCCCAAATGCAGTTGTAAATGATCCCAGCTCTGCTCGACCCGCCCCTCTCTTCTCTCTGTGGAGTGACGAGCCTGTTTACTTTAGCCGCATTTAGCCGCGTTTAGCCGCTAAACTTACTAACTAGCACGTTATTAGGAAAGGTGATTGCAGAGATTCATAAAAAAAAACCCTTATACTCACTTCTGCTGTAGGTGAAGCTGGACCACGAATGATCTGCGCGAACATAGACGCATTTATGTAGATCGGGAGGCGCATTCCCTTTACGAACAAATTTAATCCACTGCATCTTCAGCTGCTCAGATGTCGGGAGTAAATGACGACAACATTATTTCATTATTACATCCAGCAACACAACACCTCAATCGCTCAACACTTTTCGGGAAGCAGACACACTCTGTCAGTTTAAATCTAGATTAAAGACCCATCTCTTTAACCTGGCTTACACATAACACATCAACATTTCTATAATTCAAATCCGTTAAAGGACTGTTAGGCTGCATTAATTAGGCCAACCGGAACTGGGAACACTTCCCATAACACCCGGTGTACTCAGTGCATCGTAAGAAGAATGGCATCTACGCTAATATTAGTCTGTTTCTTTCTTATTCCGAGGTCACCTTAACCACCAGATCCAGCCTGTATCCAGCCCAGACAGTGGATCAACACCTAGAGACGACCTCTACAGCCCTGAATGTCAGCGGAGACCACATTGACTAGATGAGCCCCAGAGACAGATCCCCAGTGAAGACCTCGTCACCTAGACGGATTTTCTGTCACTGATGGAGTTTTGGTTCCTTGCCGCCTCTGGCTTGCTTAGTTCGGGACACTTTTTTTCTTCAAACGATATCGTATACTATTTGAACTGAACTGAGCTAGATGATGATAATTATTCACCTTAATTCTTAATTCTTTTGCAGTTAACATGTGTCTTTACTTCTCCACCTGTTTTTTTCTGACCATGCTGACCCAATGAGCATTTCGCTGTCCAAGGGTCATGCCTTAACTTTGCAAATTCTAGTAATGCATTAGTATTGCATCCTTCTCATGTGATCTACAGAGTCCAGAGAATTATACTGTAGTGTTTTTTTCCAGAAAACTAGTTCGAAAATGTAGATTTTTTACATCTCCTCAATCATTTAACAAATTATTTGATTGACAGCAGTGGTTCTAGAGGTAAAGCTGTCCGGAATGAGGACTTTTATTATACGAATATTGCATGCATGTGCGAAAAAACGCGCTACGTAAAGTGGCCCCAGTGGAGATTTCTTACAAATTTCTGACAGACTTTTGGAGCTGTGAGTCAAACAGGCAGTTTTTTTGTCCTGTGATCTCATACTGAGCTCTTACATTAGTGTTCTGAGTTTGGCGAAGATATCTCATTTCGTTCAGGAGTTATAGACATTTTAATAAATGTGGCCCTGCCTCTTTCAAACGTTTTGGCATCCCTTGCCACAGTTTGTCGAAAGTTCAACTTTTTTTGAAAAATTATTGATATTCACTCTCCAGAGTATCTTTCTACACTGGTTTGGTTTCGATCAGGCGAAAAACCTAGGACTAGTTCGCAAAAGTATGTTTTGCAAAAAATCCAAAACACCCAAATTTCGCCAGGCTCACAATCAAATCTGAGGCATGCGTTTGTCCAGCGTGAGCCAAGAATTTCAATGACATAAGATACTTGAGCCTGCGACTGATGGTTTATGAGTTGAGCGATTTTGTACTTTTGATCGCTGTGGTGCCCCCATCAGGCAGTATGAGTACTACGATCCCTCCAAGTTTCAAGTCTCTACAACTTACGATTTTGACCTGCCCGATCAGTTTTATGTGGTTGTGGTTTTATGTGGTTTTCATGTGATTGGTAACTTCGCCACAAAATAGAAACTAGATTTTTTTTCCCCTAATATCATTAGACTACAAATGTCAAACTTAATGGCAAATCCTTCTCTGTCATTTATGGCATTCTTGATATCAGGGAGATTTTCACTATTAAAAACACAAATCCTTGGTATATCAAAAATGACATAAATAGCAGAAATGAAATTCTTCATATCAAAAATGTAATTCCTACAAGCAAAAGCTATGATTGATTAACCTCTCATTATTGATATCTGTAATTGAATTTTCAAAATTCTTCAATTATATGTCACACTTTCCAAGCAGATTTACAGGATATGAATTTTTGATATCAACAATTCAATTTTCACTAGTTAAAATGCTAATTCTTCAGAAACTGAATTTATACTAATAATTGGTGGATTGGTGCACCCTACTAGTTATATCTGTTGTCATTTTAGCATTATGTCCCAAGCACTGGTTGATTAATGCCTGATTGTTTAATGATGAATGATCCACCTGACCTGTAATGCCTCCTGTGGCTTGTCATCCAACATTATGTAACAACGTTTACGTCTTTCACGACTAATGTACCGGAAGTGAAGCTCCAGGGCTGGGTGAGTCATCTCCACCTTCTATAAAATTTAAAGAGAGAGTGTGAAATTAAGACAAAGATGCTCCATCAGCTTATAGATCCGTATGAACAGAAAATATGTCATCTGACCTCCACTGTGCAGGTGGCCTCAGTTGTCACAACATCTTGCAGACTGTCTAGTTCCACTCGTGTTTTAACACATCCCTGGTGCATGTCTACCTCCAGCAGGTGACCTTGGTGCACTCGTAGGAAAAGTGGTTCAGAGGCCCTTTTCTGATTTCTCTCCACATCCTCTAAGAGCAGCCCCACCAGCATTGGTCTGCACAGGTCCACTGTTAAATAAAGTGCAATAGTGAAAATGACTTCTGGATACAAACTAGACAGGTTATAGAACAATGTATCAAGATTTTTTAGGCAAGTAATTTTTGCCATTATAAATACATAAACCAATATTTGCAGAAATTTAGTAGATCCAAATGTTTGGTCCACCACATTTTTGCTCCACTGACGGTTTTACTGTGTGTTGTAATCAGAGTTGAAGAAGCTACTTTACAAGTGTAGCTTGCAAATTTTAAACAAACAAAAATGTAGCCAACTACATGTACATAATGTAGCCAAGTTACTTATGAAGAAAATATGCCTGAATACACTACTGTTTAAAAATTTTGGAAAAGTATGTTTTTTTTCTTTTAATTAAAGCTTTTATTCAGCAAGGACGCATTAAACGTTTAAAAAGATATCCATTTCAAATAAACGCTGTTCTTTTAAACTTCTATTCTTGAAAAAGAATTGTGAAAGTAATGGCTGTTGCAAATTCAGCTTTGCAAAAGTACTAAAATATATTGTCAAATATATTAAAATAGAAAACCATTATTATAAATGTAAATAATATTTTACCATATTACTGTTTTACTGTTTTTGATCAAATAAATGCAGCCTAGGTGAGCATAAAAGACCAAACCTTTCAAAACCATTAAATATCTTACCAACCCGAAAACTTCCAAACAGTAGTGTACATAAAAATAAAAAATAAATAAATAAACAAATAAAAAAATATATATACAATGATATAATGTAAATACAAAAGCTACACTAACATGAAAATTGCTGAAATACATTAGTGAAAGGTGATAGTGGATGGTTTTATCACAGTTTAAATCAGGGCTCTGAACCAGTTCAAGGAACGAAAACCGGAAACAAACTAAATTTTGACAGGAACAGAACCAGAACCAGAAACAAAATCAAATTTTATAGTTGCGAAGAGAATCGAAAATTTGAAATGGCCATTAACCCAGGGTTGCCAGGTTTTCACAACAAAACCTGCCCAATTACTACTCAAAACTAGCCCAAAACTAGCCCAATCACGTTTCAAAGGGGGGTACCCCGCTACAAGTCACGTGTTATTTATCCCCTTGGAGCGCACATTTTACCAGGAGAACCCCGCGAACACAACTTGTTTTGGGCTAGTTTTAAGTCTCAATTGGGCGGATTTTGTTGTGAAAACCTGGCAACTCTGCCCAAGATAGTGTAGGATGGATTTAACAGATCACACACACCTGCACCGCTTCTGTTAATGGAGAAAACAGAATAAAACTAAGGGCTTACATAAAAAAGTAATATATAGGTATATACACAAAATATTTCACTTAAATCATTGACAGCTTAACAAAACAAAAGAAAAAAAAAATCTGCTGAGTTTTGGTTTATTGTGACGCGGTCCAAAGTTCACGGAAAGGAAAACAAGACGTTAGAAAGTAGTGTAGTTTTCTTTATTTCGCAAAAGCTTGACAGTTTTGAATGTGGGCTTGTTAATTGATGACGCAATGTGTCCATTGAACGCAACAATGAACGCTGTTTCCGGGTCCAAACCCCAACTCATTTCACTTGAGAATATCATCTCAGCAGCCGTTTATGAGCACAGTTTATTCAAATTAAACATTTAAGCCAAACGATTTCAAATTTACGGTGTACGTCTCCGTGCTGACAGCGTCCCAAACATAAATAATTTTATATTTATTTATTTATATTTATATTTTCATTGTATGGCTATCTGGGATTTCAGGATGGAGTTAAAGGGTAGGATTATAATTTTTTGGTAGTATTATATCACATTGTGAGTGTATAATTAGTACCGTTTGTTGTTTTCTCATGTCATCTGATAGAGCGTTTGGACCCGGAAGTCACAGAAGAGGTGACGCTTGACATCAGACTTAACAAGCGAATAACCGAGAAGGGTATAACTGCAGCCTGGAGATCTCCAAATGGGGGCGGGAACTCCAAAACGGGGTGGGAGCTCCAAAATAGGACGTGCCTTCCTCCCATTGACAGGCACGCACATGGCACGCATGCGCAAGTTTTTCTCCCAATCCACT
This sequence comes from Labeo calbasu, assembly GCA_019740295.1. NCBI lineage: Eukaryota > Metazoa > Chordata > Actinopteri > Cypriniformes > Cyprinidae > Labeo > Labeo calbasu. Next base: position 73,227 of record JAHKKF010538278.1, read on the forward strand.
TCAGCGAAAACTCCGCCCGACAGCTGCTTCTAAAGGTTTTATTGGTTGTGTTAATCACAATGTTGATTTCCTACACTATGCTACAAACAATGCTAACCCCTAAACCTGACCCTAACCTTAACCAGTGAAATTGACTGCACGGTGGGATTGGCACTAAATAGCGTGGCAGATAATCAATAATGGGATCTTTTTAGTTACACTCAGCGTCACTACACCATCCTACCCTGCGAATTTCAAGCCCCGGGACGCCCCCGTTTCCTAAAACAAAATGACAGAGTAAAACCTTTCCCCTGCGCTGCACTGGGACAGCTTGCAGGTGATTCCCGCTTACATCATTAAGCAGAAGTTCTAACTCCAGTCCAAACACCACTGGCCACAAGCTTTTCTGCTTTTACTGAGCATATTTATTCATGTAGCATATTTTATTTTATTTTAGAACAACTAGAAACAATGTCTAATTTATAAAGTTTATTTTGAAATGTAAGTCAATAACAATAGGCTGAAGCCAGAGCCAATTGTGAAAGTCTTTGCGTGGCAAGACCCTGCCCCATTTTGGAAGTTATGCCCACTTTTGGAGTTCCCGCCCCCATTTGGAGATCTCCGGTCTGCAGTTATACATACTTGGAATGACCAGCGTTGGTATAACCAACGCGCACACAGACACAACATATTTTTTGCGTCACTGCAGCCTGTTCATTATCAAAATAAAATAAAGAAACAGATAAAAAGCTACACTGCTCGGTTGTACAATCTTTTGCGTTCAACGTGACCACCACCTCACTGTGCTGATATAGCTGATGTGAAGGATGTTTTACGTCAATGCGAGTGTACAAAGCCCATTGCATAATAAATATTATTTTAGTATCCAGATACGCCGTGAATATGGAAAATTTGGATTTGTGCCGCATGAGATAGGTAGGCATTACCTTAAATTAATTTGTCTTTGGACTGACGTTTTTATAGCCTAAACGCATAACCTTAACTTTAGAGGATTTGTTGTGTAGCGAAGGAAACTAATAACTGTGTTTATAATATTTGTAAATATTTAGACTACTTTATTTCTGAATGTAAAAATAAAATGCGACGTGAGTCTACGCAAATTATGGGAGTAGCATAACATTTTAAACAATGCAGCAAACATTTTTAAATATCTTTAAAAAAATACTTTAATGCCTTTAAAGCATTAACAGATTTTTTCTTTTGTTAAGTAGCCTACATTTGGCCAAAATCTAGAAAAGATGATGTGACTAGAGCACAGTGGGTTAAGATACCAGATAAATAACATTATTAATCTGTATTTTTTTTCTACTCAAACCGGTTTTGGAACGATAAAAATACAGAGGAATGCAGGAACAAAAACGTTAAAATATCAATTCTGCTTGGAGTGAACCGATTAATTTTTTATCAGCACATAAAATATAGTTCTAAGTATCAGCGTATCCTTAGGAAAAAAACAGACCTCCCCTATCGTCGTCTTCTTCCTCTGGCGGTGATTTTGGGTCAGAGTAGGCCTCAGTTGTAGCCTGAGTGTTTCCTAGGCTTGTCTCAAGAGTAGATTCAGTGTTCGGGGGGCTGTGGCCTGTACACTGCAAGGTGGACTCTGTCTCAGGCTGTAGGTCTGTGCTCTCCATCTCTTCTTTGTCCTCTTCCTCTTTCAGTTCAGAGGACAGCAGCGGAGGTGGGAGCAATTCCAGATTGGTTGGATGTGTGGTAGTTTTAAGCAGGGGAGATGGGGGTGTACAGTGGCCATTGGTGTTCACTTTAATGGTTACACTGTCTACTACTGGGAAAGCTGGGTTGACTGGAGTATCATCAAGATGATGCTGGTAGCGCAGCCAGTCCTCTCCTAACTGCTCTCGAAAACTATCCATCCTTTCAATATCTTCCTTATGGGGGAGGACAATATCTGAAGAGAAACAAATATTTTACATGAGAAGCGTAATACATATGCCTAAAAAACACACATGCTTGTCATTTTAAATGTAAACAAGATCACTAAAAAGACAGTGAACTTTAAAATGCTCTGTGAAAACTTAAAGGGTAGTTCACCCAAAATCATCTGCTCACCATCATGTAATTTCACACCTTTAAGGCTTTCTTCTTCTTAACACAAAAAAAAGTGAAATTTTGAAAAATGTTGGCAACCAAACAGTTTTGTTCACCATTTACATTCATTGTACAGGGAAAAAAAAACCCTAAACAAAACACTGATTTTTTTCTGAATATCTTCTTTCATGTTTCACATTTGAAAGTCATACAGTTTGAAATAACATGACAGAGAGTAAATGGCAGAATTTTCCCTTCTGCTTGTTCAGCACTTAAGTCATGTGTTCATCACCTTGTAAAGCAGACTGCACTCTGACCTCATGGTCTGTGTCACTGAGCTCTGAGATACTGGCTCTCCTCACCTTCACCTTGTTCTGAAATTGGCAAGAATTTGCTCTTCATGTCATGCATCAGATCTTACTAAAATTTTGATAATGACTTGACATCACCCCATAAACAATCATGTTCATTTAAGCCCCGGTCAGACTACACAATTTTTTTTCTGTCAGTAACAACAGTCACTGTGTCAGATTATGCGATTTTGACTCATAAAATCTTGTTGTGTCGTGAACAAGAAACATGTCAGACTACATGATTCTACCGGACCATTAATCGCATACCATCATTAACGACGTGCTTGCTGTCATTGATACAGCGGGACTAGGCAGAAGGTGCTATGAGTGTAAACAAATACCTTGTTTTGCCCAGTCTTGTCATCAGAAAAACCCCAAAAAGAAAGAAAACCTGACAATGGACACAAATTTGGATTGCATGAAGATGACAGTATGGACTGTCAAAGAGAACGGAGGTAAAATAGTTAGGTAATATAGATTTTATTTTAGCTTTTTCACTCTGTCGCAGAAGTCCCCTATCATAAATGCAGGAGTATTGTTGCTGTAGCTCCACAAAAATTTCCTCCATTGTAAAATTCCACCTACTGTAGCAGGACCAATACCATTGTCTCTCTTTCGTTTCGGCGTGTTTGAAAGCCTGTACAAAGGTGTTTCTGTGCTCTTATTGGTCAGTGTCACAGATGTGACAGAACTTGTCATGTACGATGGAATCTACGATGGAATCCCTACAGCAAGCAGATTGTGGCAAAATAGGGCTAAAATTGTTTAGTGTGAACCGGGCTTTAGTTTAACAGTGTACCACAAAAATATCTGGCCAGATTTTAGACATGTACTTACTTTGTTTTTCCTCTTTCGAACTCGGGTCACTCCTGATATGCTTACAGTCAAACTGTCAGTCATGTCCCCGCCTCCACTGGACACTTCCTGCCCTTCTTGGTCAGGTACCATAGAAACTTGTTGAGAAGTGTGGGACATCTGACCAACCAGCTGTCCAGATTTAGGCATGTCCTGTTTGTTTTAAACAAATAAAATGATTTAATGTGATTAAAGCCACAGAACATATTTGTGTAATTTTGTTATTTTCTACCAAGAAATATTAACATTAAATTAAATCTTGAAAACATATTTATTTCTCGTAAACGGGCATTTTTTTTCCCTTAACCTGGATGATATGGTTAAAGGATGAGTTTGGCCAATACCAAAAGAAAACATTACCTCTTGGGTGTCACAATCCAACACAGCTAAATATTTTCGGAAATTAATAGTGTTGGGTTGGTTTTTACATTATGTACAATATTCGTTTTTTCCTATTTACTACAGTTAATTACAATGAATTTAATATCTTACGAGATTGTCAGAATTAGTGACACAGCTATATTAACATATCTTTTTGTGCTAGATTTATGTTTTTTTCCATGCTTTTTATGTTGGATAGCATGTCCCAAATCATGGTCTGTGCTGGCCTGTAAGACATTTGAAAAACAAAAAATTATTTACCCCCTTAACGTGGAAAAAAAAAATTCATTATACTGTATGAACACTTGGTGTCACTATCACATGCAGTCAATGAAGCATCATTAACCTAAGTCAATGTCATATTCAGCCTGCATCAGTGTTAAGAAAGTGCTGGGGAAAAAAGGAAAGGGGGAGGGAAAACAGAAAGAGTCGAAATACAGGAGTATGTAAAAGAAATACATTCACGTAGTGAATTTAAGATTTTGCATGCAAAGCACCCACGTTTCATTTTTGCTAAGTTGTGTATTATGAGAGTGCTGATGCCATGGACATCAAACATTTTTTTGCAAGGTGTTGACAGTAAATTTTTGCATTTCAGAAGAGCTTCTTAATCTGAACACAGCAACCAATTTTGCCACTGAACTCATGAATATCATGTAAACTGCTTCATTTTAACAGAAAGGACATTGAATTTTGGTAATGACAACAATTCTGAATATATTTGCAAATTCCACCATCACTGATTGCAGAACGTTACCACTGTTTTAAGACTTTGTAGCCTTTGAAGGACATGGAACTGTTCTAAATCCCTTTCTGTTATGTGGGAAAAAGTACAGAAAATGTGCAGCTGGAGCTCATCGAACACAATGTTAAAATATTATAAAGCAACTTGACAAACAGGCATTCACATCTGTACACATCCCTTGGTTTCTGAATGAGCTGTTTGAGAATTAGTATAATAAAATACAGAATCCCTTAAACATTTTTTCATATCAGTGGAACATTAAAAAAAACTCCACTGAAATATATTCTATTTATGAATTCATTAAATTACCTGTTACATGATTTATTACTGTGATTCATTGTTAAACATGATTCATTTAATCATTTTTCATCACCTGTCATGCGATTAAATTTATTAAACACTAAATGTTATTGTGATTGTTGATTGCCTGCAGCCATTTGAAGTTTAAAAACTCCATTTGGTTAGAGGAAGTAAAGCACTTTGTTGCCCACTATTCTACTGTAAATTAAAAGCAGATTTGCCTCCCACAATACAACATGAATCACATGAAAAACAAGGAGGGTGGAATGACCTGAGATGGCACATGAAGTGACATTTGATACCCACCAGCAGATCAGACTGGGACAGAGGGGTGCCATCCAGCTGGAGCTGAAACGCAAGCAGACATTAAAACGTCAGCTTACAACTCCAAAACATCTGCAGAACAGCAAGAAAGATCTACAAGCAAACATTTCACTATTACTTTTACGAATGACATCTGAAAAAAAGAGGGAACTGGCACCTCCCTCTGGTTGTAAAGTAAACACAAATACAATCAGTGATGTATATTTAGATATACTGTAGTTTCTCATTTAAAAATTCATTGTAGAAAAACTGATACTTACATAACACATACTGTATATAGAACGTTAACATGAGGACCGATTAAAATAATGACGTTGAGAATGTGCATTGTTCACAAACAGAGATAGACTCACCCCTTGGAAAGCAGCACGTGGAGAGAGGTGGTGGATAGTTGATGTCCTGTGTGTCTTCTGAAAAAATAAAGGGTTTCCTTCCAGAGTTAACTGAAAACAGATTAGAAAACAGTCAAGGTGGTATATAGGAGAAGACAAAGGAAAATCAGATATAATCACATTCTTCAAAGGAAAATATTCACATTGCGATTGTAAGATCCAACTGGCTGAGATAACATGTGGTGTTCAAATGTGTCGTTATAATCCTCATCAAGCCGAAATTTGTAACTGTGGTATCATAAAACTGCTCGGACTAAAATCTGGGATTGAAGCACTTTCCGATAACTGAAAAAAGCAGTTTAAGCTAAGCATTACTTAGCAATGTGGGTTTACAGTATCTTACTGTATTGAGATTATGAAGAAGGGACAGAGGTGCCAACTGAGAATGCTCCATAAGAAGGTTATAAGCCAGGTCAAGAGACTGAAGTGATGACAACTGCTCCACCCCTGCATTTAGAATAATACATTTAGATTACGTTAACCTTTATTTTAGCAAACTAACTGTTTATTCAAACTAATCACAGTTTGTTGAATTTTTCATCACATCTATAATATTTTCAATCAAGAGGTCTAAAAGAGGTTGGAAAACAATCATGGAAAATGGAAAACTTACCATTGATAGTTTCCAGTTCATTGTTTCTAAGGATCAAGGTTGTGAGTTTGGCTTGGGCACTGAGGCCCAGCACTGGTGCTCTCTGGAGGTTATTATATGCTAAATTCAGATGCTCCAGTTCAGTAAGAGGCTTGATGGAAATAGAAAAGGTACGAATCAATTCACTCCGTCCTATCATTTAATATACCGCAAATCTAGGGGGCCCCCTGAACCATGCAACAGGGCCCTGTCCACTAATTGTGACATCATGTATGAGAAATTGTATTAGGTATGAAGACAGAAGTACAAATAAATTCACACTTGTAATTTTGCTAATTTAGCCCCTTTTAAACACTTTCCATCTGCCAACCCATGCGGAATTGTTTCATATTTTGGCAAATTTGATTATACACTGCCCGTCCCAAAAAAAGTCACACACTCTAATATTTCGTTGGGCCAGTCTTTATGCTCCCTAGCAAACAGAAACCTTTTTTTTCCGATTAGTCTTACTGATAAATGGTTTTCTTAAGGCTACACAGCTGTTTAGTCCCTTGAGTTCCCTTCGTACTGTGCATGTGGAAATGCTCTTACTTTCACTACTAAATATAGCCGTGAGTTCTACTGTTGTTTTTTTACGATTTGATTTCACCAAACGTTTAAGTAATCACAATCATTTAAGATTTTTTTCCGACCACATTTCTTTCTCGAAGATGATGGCTCCCCACTACCCTTCCAGTTTTTAATAATGCGTTGGACAGCTCTTAACCTAATTTTAGCAGTTTCAGCAATCTCCTTAGACATTTTCTTAGCTTGGTGCATGCCAATAATTTGACCCTTCTGAAACAGATTAACATCTTTTCCACGACCACAGGATGTGTCTTCTGACATGGTTGTTTAAGAAATGAGAAGCTACTCACTCCATCAGTTAGGGTTAAATAACTTGTTGCCAGCTGAAACATAATCATCCATGCAGTAACTATCCAATGGGAGGCTCTTACCCATTTGCTTAGTTAAATCCAGGTGGTGACTTTTGACTTTTTTTTTTTTGGACGAGCAGTGCTCAGTTACCAATAAGCATATAACTTACAGTTGCAATCAAAATTATTCAACCCCCGTGAACTGAAAGACATTTTGCTGCAGAGAACAAAATTTTGTGAAAACAATTCAACAAAACCATCCGTACATTATTGGAGAAAGTTTATTAATACACATTCGAGTAATTCTGAGAACAGAAGTTGATGAATAACGAAAAGAAAATAAATCAAATTGGCTCTACACGTTCATGTTCAAAATTATTCAGAATCTCTTATTCTTTAAAACCACCAATAAATGCTGCTTGGAAGTGCTTAGAAGCTTTTGTCATCTACTACAATCTTGGCCCATTCCTCGCATGAAAAAGCTTTCAGATCACTGATAATCTTTGGTTTTCAAATTGCCACTGCTTTCTTTAAATTCAACCAAATATTTTCAATTAGAAATACATCTGGAGACTGAACAGGCCACTCAAGAACATTCTATGACTGATCCCTGAACCAAGCATAAGTAGATTTGGATGTATACTTTGGGATGATTGTCCTGCAGGAAAGTCCACTGATCATAAGCTTCAGTCTTTCCACCAAAGGCATCAGAACTCTTGCCAAAATGGCCTGATACTTCAAAGAATCCATGACATCCTTCATACGGTCATGTTTTCCACTTCCTGCTACAGTAAAACAACCCCATGACAGGACTGGCCCACCTTCATGTTTAACCATGTGATAGTGATTCTTCCAGAACTCCACAGGTCTATCCAAATGAATTTTAGCATGTTCAAGTCTGCCTTTTTGTTCTTCTTGTTCAAGAGTGGTATTTGGCAAGATGTCTCAACATGAAAGCCATGCTTACCTAGTGTTGTTCTTATACACTGCACTGAAATGTTTTTCCTCTTTTTGTCGGGTCATCTTGCAAGTCTTTGGCTGTACACTGCAGGTTTTCCTCTGATCAAACATTTTATGATATTGTGCTTGTGCTTTTTTGTTCAACACCGTTCAAACAGGTTTTCTGGCACAACACATTTTAAACTAAAGAATAAGGCTGCCAGCTGTGTCTCTAGAAACTATTAATATTTTGGAAATCTTCATATAGCCTTAGACTTTCTAATATAATAAAACTATTTCTTCTCTATAGCTTTTGTGAGAGCTCTGTTGACCATATTTGCTACTTCAACACATGCATGGGATAAATGTATGTATGTTTAACACCCCAAGCTAATTCTACTTTCTAACAAAGTTTCTAAAGGCCTAATTGTGTTTTAAAACAATTTTGCTCCCTACCATAAAAATAAGTGACTTAAAACAGCCATGTTGAATAGGGGTTGAATAATGATGACATAGCTGTGTTATTAAAAAAATCCTATAACTCAAAAACATTACATTATATATTGACATTATCACTTTTAATATGCTAGAAAACTGTTTTTTATAAAGTCCTGGGGTTTCAGAAAAGCTTGTATTTTTAAAGTACTGCAGTCTGTGGGAGGTTGAATAATTTTGATTGCAACTATATGTTATTAACATATAATTTTTTCACACACATCCACAGATTTTCCCTCAAAATCATTAAGAAATAAATGTGAAAAAAAAAAAAATTCTGTCTAGTACTGGTCATTAGCCAAAAATAAATAAACATATAAATAAATAAAGAGCAAGAGCAACCTACCTTCAAAAATTCCGCACAATCCTGGATCTTGTTGTGGCTCAAGTCAAGCCACTTCAGGACATTTAGCAGACTCTAAAACAATTCAGAACGTTGTTACATGCAGATTCCAATTTCTGTTACTCTATTTTACCTATTTCATAAATTTAAAACAGGAGATACTTACTAGCGACTCATCAAGATGAGAAATGGAATTGTAACTGAAATTAAGGGTATGAAGTTCTAACCAGGGTAAAGCTGAGCTGAGGTCTCCTCCACACAGAGAAAGAAGCTCCTATTAAACACACACACAACAATTACTTTCTGTATATAAGTCTATAGTCACTGTAGCAATGTTTGTTGGTGTAAAAATTACCTCTAGAGAGCTAACACCTTTTGAGCAAGTAAAGACTTCCAGCTGAGAATACACTCCTCTAAGACCCTCCAGACAATGAGGAGGAATACGCTTGAGCTAAATAGAAAGGTAATCAAATAAACAGCGACATTTCAGACAATATTGCAGAATGAAACAACAAACACAACTGGCTGAATTTGGTTAGTTTGTTCTGAAATACCTCTAAGTGTTTGAGGGACTTGAAAGGGAAGATTTTCACGACATACTGTAGTTTCACACCAGGTGGATTAACAAGCTGTTTCAAAGACAGATATGATCAGATTGTTTCAACAACAGCTCAAATTATTGGATAGGCAAATTAAGATGCTTTTAAATAAAAATAACTAAATAAATAAATAAGGATTAGTCAAAACACTTAGCTGAAGTTAGAAAATCATCTTAATCAAAGATGATATACACTATAAAAACATACTACTACTAATTATGAATACACTTTTCCTCAGACTATCAAAATCAAGCTATAGCCTACTCCTAATAAGTCTGTAATGTGATGTCTCTAATGTCTGTTAACATAAACACGTCCAGGCGTCATCAGAACCTCCAGTACCTTGAGTGATACTGTCTTCTGCAGCATGTCAAAGAGGAACTGGACTTCCAGCAGGGAGGCAGTGTCTGCTGGGTGGGACGGCAGAGCCAGAAAACCATGCTGATGTGTTCGTGAGAGAAGGTGCCGCTCAAAGAGTTGTGTCAGGTGCTGTAAACAACCCACTTGCAGAGTAAGAGTACTGGAACCATCAAGTACAGAGTCACCTATACAGAGACCAACAAGAACATAAGGAAATGCTTGCATGCTAAGCATCATCAAACAAATGCAAAAGCGTCCTCAGATTTTTGCAGTTGTAAATATACACTGATTTGTCTCTGTGCCTTCAGCATAAAGAGAATAGCATTCAGTTCTAAACTTGCAGTGCAGTTGCACTCAAGCAGCTTCTTTGTTACATTTTTTGCTGTGTGCATTTTTTTTTTCAAGAACAGGGCCTGGTGAAACAGCTGAAATAAACAATAATACAATTTAAATTCTGATTCTATACCATTATTTCGCAGTAATGTGGCAAGTCGGTGTACAACCGTTGACTGACTGGCCTGAGTGGATGACATCCTAAAAAAGGTGAAACATATTATATTAACAGAAATATTCCAAGTTATTGCAAGCAAAAGGACAAGTATTCCAATCTGAATATACATAAATAACATATGTATTACTGCTATAAAGACAGGACATTAAATAAAAAACAGGCTTGTAAAATTAGATGTCACTGAAAAGTGGGTGGGATTTCACAAACAAATATTTCTCGCACTGCTCCTCCACTGTGTACATGCAAACGAGTGTCATCTCTTCCTAATTCGGTTATGTTTACTGCTATCTGTCAAAAAGCAATTTAAATTATTTTTATCCATTACAACACACGATCACAAAAATTCAAGTATCTAGACAAGCTCCTGATATGTCCATTTTCAATTAGATAATTTTAACACTTTATTTTAACAACACTTGCCATTCTTCCTGACGCTCCAACAACAGTGTTGGTCAATATCTGATCTCATGAAATGCGCTAAAACATACCTTATGCTTCAAGAAATACGTGACCCGTAGCCCTAAAAAACGTTATACCCGGTTTTAAACCGGTATTGGGAACCATGGCATTAGTTCAGTGTAATTTCCCTTCACATTTGTTGACATCCTGATAGCCGTCATATGATCTTGTTTCTTAAAGGTACGGCGGCCCGAAGAAGCCAAACAAGTGAATATTTAACTAAGCGCGCCCTCCCGCGTCTTTCACATGCACTATAAAACAAACAGAAGGAACTTGTATTTTGAAGAAGAGCTGTTTAATGACCTGGGAATGATAAATAAACTATCCATTAAGCCTTAAAGTGTGGTTATTTGTTTATTAATAAAAAGAAAAAAAAAAAAAAATGTTCTGTTAGTTTGCCCCTACTGCTGGATATCATAGTCAAAACTCTTATCTTATTGACATATATCTTGACATGTCCATTTTTACAATAGTTTACAGTGTCAACACAGCAGAATCTACCTGCTTTACTAACCTGAATGTGTAACTGCTGTTTTTATGGTAGACATGTAATGCTTGTTCTCTCTAGTCTTAGGTCCACATTGACTAAACATCCACTCTGCTTTTCTGGGAAGTCAAACACGAAACCTCAGGAAACAATATTCCAAAGTACACACTGTAGTTAGTATTTTAACATATACTTTTTAATATGCAGTCACACATATTAAAATATACATATATTTGAATATTTTCATTAGGATAATATATTATGTATATATTTATGATTATATATACATACATACATACATATATATATATATATATATATATATATATATATACATACACACACACACACACACACACACACATCATCTACTGCTGCAATCTCTAATAANTGAATATTTTCATTAGGATAATATATTATGTATATATTTATGATTATATATACATACATACATACATATATATATATATATATATATATATATATATACATACACACACACACACACACACACACACATCATCTACTGCTGCAATCTCTAATAAAAAAATCACTGATATTCATGACTTGTATCTTAGCAATGTGAAAAGTTTCTCTAGCCAATTTTCACAGTGGGGTATGCCGTATAGAGGTTCCTCAGGGCATTAGTGTAATTTATCTTACTTGTTTACTCAGAAATGTCCTTGATGGAGAACTGCACTTAACCAACTGGAGATACTGTGGCTTCTAGCCCTCAAAATCCTACAGAAACCCAGACGCTGTACAAACTCTGGGTACACAGACATGGGTTATAAGCCTGTGGGTCTCCAGCTGGTTCTTTTTTAAAAAATGACACATGAAGTTCTGCATAAACACTCCTGCTTCATCACAACACCCACATGACCTGGCATTTGAAAAGTCCTCTTTCTCCATCAAAATCTCCAAGGCGAAAAGGAAGCCTGCCAACCATAAATACATAAAATGCCATGAAATCAGAGGGCACCCACAAAGAAAAATAATCCTCATTTATATCTCTTCGACAACAGCTATAGGTCTCACTTGGAGCAGCTATTTCTGTACCTTTAAATAAACAACGATTAGACTCAGAGGGGAACAGAGTGTGGGCTTTGCTCTGGACGGGTTAATGGTTGTTTGGTTGGTAAGCATGATACCTCGACTCCTGGCCCCTGTAATCAATAGGCAACTGAGAGATTACAACAACATTCAGCTTGTAGGCTAGTCCTATAAGTACATGAAGGCACAGCACTGACAATTAATTTTAATATACAATGAGACTGTAGCCATGACTACAATGACACAGAATAGTTTGCTTATTTGTTTATTCACTATATCAGTGTTGCTGTGTTACTTACTGCCAACTACAGCCCAGACCGAACAGACAGTGAGGGACACTTCACTGACCACTGCCTCCCTCCATGACAGTTATAAATTAATCATTATCTTTAAAATTTAATTATTTGCGTCATGCATAATGTATTCAATAACCATGACCTGTATTAGACATATTATGTAACTGTGTAGTGTGTGCCTTGTCGTCAGAGGACAGGCTCCCCCTGTGGAAAATAAATAAATAACTTTAACAACCCAAATTCCACCTGTATTCCAAGAATTTCATTTAATTAAGCCATTTAATTTATCAAGACCCTGCTGGTTTAGCTTAGTTCAGGAATAATCTCAATGACTGCTGGAGCCAAGCATGACTTTCTTACTCCATCTGCTATATAAGCACTTTTATTTAATGACAGGCTTAACATTGCACGTTAAAAAGTGGCGATTAAAATATTTATTATAAAATTTCTGTTCTGAAACTGAGGCAGGACCCAGGCCTTACTGAAATACAAACCCAAGGCGCTGGCACTGTAGCCCTTTTGAGGATTTGTTTGACAAAGCTGCAGCCCGCCTGTCATCTCCTATGATGTCAGCGGCATATGAACACTGATAGGAGCCCGCAGCAGCCCCAGTTAGCCTTCACCTGTCCGCGTACACTTTTCTTTACCTGCATAAGTTAGTCCAACGATTCGCAGAGCTTCTAAATCGTGGACACGATGCTGTTCTACAGGAGTTGCAGCATGCTGCTGGCACTGGTGACTTTTCACGGCGCCGCTCGCACGGAAATGGTGTTCCGTTGTCCGAGCTGCACTGCGGAGCGCCAGGCGGCTTGCCCGATGCTCACGGAGACGTGCGCGGAGATTGTTCGCGAGCCTGGCTGCGGCTGCTGTCCAGTGTGTGCCCGGCAAGAGGGCGAGCTGTGCGGCGTTTACACACCGAGATGCTCCAGTGGTCTGCGGTGTTATCCCAAGCCGGATTCGGAGTTGCCCCTGGAGCAGCTGGTTCAAGGGCTCGGGAGATGTGGACGTAAAGTGGACACTGAGCCCACAGGAAGCGCAGAGCCTCGGGAAGTAAGCGGTAAGTGATTTAAAGGCTTTATAAGTGATTTCAATTATTATTTGTGGCAGGAACCTACTACATAAAGTGACAGAGCTATAAATGTGGGATTTGCATAATTTGCTTCTACCTGTTATAATAATGATTAAAATCAGATGATTTTTGGAACTAATAGGCTTATAAAGCTGTTCGGTTAAAATTTTAGAAGGTGCTGTATTTAATTATTTTTCCCCAATTCATTAACAGAGGGCATTGCCTTATATATATATATATATATAAGTATAAAAAAAATAACACACCGTATGAAATAAAGTAAAAATAGCCTGTTTAATAAAACACCATTTGTTTGCCTTAATAAAATTAATGGAAATTCTTTTCACAAAAGTTTTCTATTCCGTGTTTTGCTGATACTGCAGTACAGTGGCAAATTATCAGCAGTCATCGATAAAGACTTGATTAATTGGTTGGAGTTTGATATCAGCCGTTCGTAGCATACAAATTACAGACTAAATATTTTAACAGCCTGTTAGTTAGGCACCTGTTGTAAATAACAGCCCAGAGTCTATGTTTACGAATGTTTTATCTCTCAGAAATTAAACATAAGGTGAAGAAGGAAAAATAAAGTTAAAAGAAAGCGTTTTCTGGAGAACTAGGGAGTAAATGGAATGCAACAGTGATAGCAAGACGGATTTTGCGCTTTGACCCTTTCCTGCAGTAAATTTATCACTGTGTGTGTGTGTGTGTGTGTGTGTGTGTGTGTGTGTGTGTGTGTGAGAGAGAGAGAGAGAGAGAGAGAAAGAGAGAGAGAGAAGATGGGTCTGAACAAGTAGTACAGGAGGACGGGTCTCGACCAAGAAAAAGCAGTGGCGCCCTAAGGAAATTTTTAATTGGGTAGCCAGATGGGTCCTGTAAAAATGTTACTGTGGCACGCCGATAGTATTATTTTTATTTTCATTTTTATTTATTTATTTATTTATTTTAAAAAAATTGATTATTTTTGACGTAACACTCTCGGAATTTAATTACATCTTGAGCAAAACGTCACACGTAAATGTCCTTAAGTGTGGACTTAGGTCTGTGAATTGATTTAGTTGGGAGTGCGTATAGATCTTATAGACCTATAATTAACTAACTGATTGGAAAAAACAAAACAAAACAAAACACACAAAAAAACCTGTCATTTAATTAGGCTATTGTAGCCCTACCTTGTGTTACATTAGTATGTATGTATACCTGAATAGTGGGTGGGATTTGGGATCATATCATGTTTGAGGTCTCTGTGATTTATGGTCACTGAGGCTCAAACACTTTTAGTGGAGAAAATTAGGCAATTATTATTATTATTATTAAACAATAATAATGCTAATAATAAAACCCACATTTGGGCTTAATGCCCCTTCCCCTCCCCCTCCCCAGTTCATTTGAATAGTTTGCTTTTGACATTGTTTTTAAAACATTAGGGCCCGGTTTCACAGACAGGGCTTACGTTAAGCCAGGTTTAGTGCCATAGTTCAGTTAGAACATTTAAGTAGCTTTTATAAACATGCCTTAGATAAAAAGACTACTGGTGTGCATCTTGACACATAACAATGAAACAGACATATTTTAAGATCAGTCAGTGCAAGTTTCTTTCAGTTAAAACTGCCCAGCATTTTAGTCTGGGACTTGGCTCAGGTCTCATCTATGAAACTGGAGATAGCACTTTTGATCATGAATATTGATGATGAAGCCAGACAGAGCAGTTCCAAGTGCTTCAAAAAGAAAATGCATTTTTAGACTACACTGGTCAAATGTCTAAATATTCTTATTGTTAGGTATTACTGTGAGTGAATTGGATTGCAAAGTTTGGAACTGTTTGCAAAATAATTTGTTTGAATTGAATTGCAAAACCCCTAAATGTTTTTATTGTGGTGAATGTGTTTGTTTAGATGCTACTATGAAAGGGCACGTAATATTGGACCTACAATTCAGTGTCATTATGTAAGTCCTTGACAGCCTCTTTTTCATTAATTGGGCGATTGATGGTGTCTAGGTAGTTTTATAATGTTATAATATTTTTAAGTTACTTTAGCATTATACGTATAAAATATTGTGTGTGTGTGTGTGTGTGTGTATATATATATATATATATATATATATATATATATATATATTACTATAAATACTATAAATACAGTCCTTTCACCTATTTGACAGTTTCTAAAACTATGGATTTAATCACTTTGAACAAACCTGAACATCATAAATAGCACTGTTTTTTGTCTCAAAATATGTGACAGTTTCTCATTACCTCAGTCACATTATAAAAATATACAATTTTAGATTTAATTATGGAGGGAAATGAGAGTAAATAATATTAAATAGATAAAAGGCCCAACTGTACCCCCTTTTTTGAGTGGGAAAGGGAGTTTTGATGCAGCAATATACTATATATACTATAATATCTACCTAGAGTCTTTATATTTATGCACATACATTATTAGCAGACTTTCAAAACAGGTCTGATTTATGTCTATAGTACAAAGTGTTCATGAACTGCTGCAAGGGTTCATGAACTGTGCAAATACTGCATCCCCACGTCCTGTGCTGGTGTTGTCAAAATAACCTTAGTGGCACCAACATGTTGGATTATACAGCAGCACTGTCTTGGTAAACGTGGCCAAAAGCTTTCCATAAAAACAAACAACTTTGGTCTGTCTGTGGGCAAATGTTCGTGCCCACTGTGAATAGGTTCGTAGGAATCCATTGTTTTTGTTTAAAATCTTGAACATTCACAGCGAATATTTGATCTTGGTTCTTTGAAGCTCTACACAAGTGTTCTCCAAATCCTGTTGTGGTAGAGGGCATGTTTTCTGGTGAAAGACAGGAAAACATACACTTCCTGCAAATGACGAGCATAGCTGTTTAACACCAGACTACCTCACTTACATTGTCGTAACTGAAGTGTGTAATTAATGTGCTATTGAAGTACATTTTTTTAATTAGATGGCATTTAAATGCTTAACAGTCTGAAGAGTGATTGAGAGCATGCAGTTGGTCTGTCATTGCTTTGTTTGTATTTTTGGAGTCCTTATTCTACTTGTTTAGGTCAGAAGGTTCTCTGTAGGAAATCTACTTCATCTTTTCTCTTTTTACTAAATATTTCTTGATTTACACAATAACAAACCAACAAAAAAAATGTTTTTTGTTGAATAACTGCAATTTAGAAAATGGTTGTTGTATGAACACATTGTTCATACAATCATAAATTATTTACTAGGGGTGGGAATCTTTCGGTATCTCACGGTTTGATTCATATCAATTCTTGGGGTCACGATTCGGTTAAAAATCAATTCATGATTTTTCGATTTTTAATCATGATTCATGATTTTTCATTAAATTTTTTTGTGCACACTGGATGTTAAATACACCACTCTATAGTATGGGTAGTCCTGACTCCAGAAATTAGTGTTTTGTATTAACTACATAAAATATTTTACACCTCCCAATTAGGATGTGCCCAAATCCGAATACATGTTCGGAAAGGAAATGATGTGTACTACTGAAGCCCTAAAGGCAGTAAATACAAGATAGGAGGAAAAGGTATACTTCAATGCTTTCTCTCACAATTATATCATTAGGTAATTATACTGTATATAAATTGTGGGCATCAGGGAGCCGCTATTAATATGCGAGGCATTGGAAATGCTTTTGAATGCACGCTTGCTTTTTTACTTTTAGTTTTGAGATTCAAAATCACACCTACTTTGTGTACACTATGGAGCGGCAGTAGGGGAGAACGGGACAATTGTAACACACTCAGTTCCTCCAATCAGAAACAAGCTAAAGTGATGGCACTTGATCTGCACACGCTCAGTAGGATTCTCTCTCTGCCTGTGAAAAAAGGAACACGATCATTTCACCTCAGTGGAATTTTTCAACAAAATACAGATTTTAAAATATGAAACTTACTTCTTGGATGTACAGTATTTTTCTTCTTGTCTATAGTTTAGATGACTGCAAATTTAAATGTACATAGATTTTATCGCTACACTGTTGATAAAAAAAATTAGTAAATAAATAACATGAACAACCTACGCTAATATAGGTGTGGCTAGCTAGCACAGGAGATTTTATCATGGCTGCAACATTGCCCCCAAGCCACATGGCCCAGTGTATAGGCACCTTGTTTGTCTATGTTGACATACATTTCTGTTGGCAAATGAGCATATTTAAAAGCAAAACTAAATTTAAAAATGATTAATGTTACACATTAAACAATGTGTTGCTTTTAAGTCTTTTTAAAAAAAATATTATGAACATTATATCCATATGATATCATTGAGTTGATCTGTTTATATGTCTTTCTCAGTGATGGGCAACTTCGTTCTTGGAGGGCCACTCTCCTGCAGAGTTTAGCTCCAACCCTAATAAACACATCTGCCTGTAGCTTTCTAGTGATCTTGAAGACATTGATTAGCTTGTTCAGGTGTGTTTGATTAAGGTTGGAACTAAACTCTGTAGGACAGTGATCCTCCAGGACCAAAATTGCCCAGCCTTACCATTTCAATTAAAGTTAAAGATTGTTCTTGCTTCATCAGCTAATTAATGTATCTGAGTAGAATATATATTTAAATAATTAAAATCTAGCTAACGCTAGAATAGTTGCCTAGTCTTTTACAAAAATAGAAACAGACCTTTGAAAGCAGATGTCTTATATCTAAAATAATTTGAACCATATAAAAAATAATACAGCATACAGTGGTTTGATATGATTTATTTTTCTGTGCTACAATTGCCCCCAAACATAATTGTAACACTCTGACTTCTTGCATTTAATTTAATATCATAGTCTTGTTCTTATTAAAGAAAATATATAAATTATCTATTATTAATTAGTGGACTTATAGTTGTTTATTGTATCAAAAGTATTTCAAGTATTTCAAGTAGTCTGTTACAATTGCCCCTGGTCTCCCCTACCACATATTCTACTGACTGTAAGTAACTTTGCAAGTACATGTCAACTTATTCTAACATTAACCCTACCAGTCTACTAATACTATAATAATACTATCTAGTAAGAGGTAGTAGACATGTATTTGCAGTGTTACTTATAGTCAACAGAATGTGTTAAAGAGAGCATCAAAATAAAGTTAAACCCTTGTTTAAATATTATTTTCACTGAAGCGATTTAGTAAAGAGTGGTGATAAAAATAAATTAAAAGAACAATTCACCCATTCGTTTACAATATAACGAATATTTTCAGGTTTCATTAAGTTATTGACTTGGTACAGACAAGAACAATAAAGGCTGGAGTGGCAAGGCATAAACAGCATAAGACAGAAGTCAAAAGGAGAAATACTAGGGGAGGAAATGAGAAACAGGTGCAACAGGTAATGACCAGCAACTGAGAAATGTATCCAAAAGCAAACACATGAAAGAACACATAGCACTTAGACAAGCAGGAGAATGAGAGAAAACTCACAGATCAGGCCAGAGTTCTAATTGTACAGCTTCTGGGCGACAGAACTCATAGATTAGCGACCAGTTTAGGATGATTCTATTGATGATGTTGGATGCTGCACCATCCAATCCACAAGACAGCAGGAGCAAGGGGACTGAGACAAACAAATCTGATGCAGGAGACATGAAATACCAGGTGAATGAAGCATAGGGATTGCAGCCGCACTACCATGAGACTGTGAACCTTAACAATAAAATGGCCCAAAGAACTGCTAGACTGTAATCTGGCACCAACAAGGGATTTTTTTTTTTTTTACACTTAGCTTGTTTGGAATATTTGTTTCAGAATCTGGTGCATTTTCTCCATCAGTTTGGTTAGTTTAGGCATATATGAACATGGCAATCATTCTTGGATCCTCACTGAAATAATCAGTTGGAGATCGCCTGGACAAGGTGGCCTCAGTTTAATTTAAAATTAACTATAGAACGGTTTGATTGTGGTGAGAAAGAAATTTGACCCAATGGGCCAACGAACCAGTCTGTATCATAATTAATAATGGGAAATATGTTATATAAGCATCATTTTGTATTTCTGTGAGTATAATAATGAACACCAATGCTCTTTAAAAACAAAAGAGCACGTTCATCTGTTCTTTTCTGAAATGGGTGCATTGTAAGAATGCTATCCCAATGAAGATTTGATGACAGTTTCCAACAGAAATGAACACTAGAGGCGGTAAACAATGAGCACTTGTAATCATTTTCGTACACAGTTATGGTTACAGTTCCATATGTTTCGCTTTCTGGTGTTGAACCCTGCCAGATTGCTACCCCCAAGTATTGTGAGATTTAGCGTGGTGGAGGGGACACAACACCAATATGTAGCAAACTTGCTCAGTAGCTCAGCTGGCACAGAATTGGACTTAGGATGTGGAATACTTGGGTACGAATCCTGTGAAAAACATGACTTCCAATGAAAGAGCTGCAAGATGAGTGATCAAAAATCAAGCTAAAATGGCATGCTTGTGATTGCGTTTTTACGCCACATTCGATTTTGTTCATACAAATACAGATACAGTTCATACAGATTTTGTTTAGGTGTAGTGCAGATGGTAGGTTATTTTAATGTGTTACGGAGCCTTAGAGTTTTAGCGCCACTCAACGTGACATTCAAAAGTCAGAACTGCGGTGACATGTACAAAATCAATGTCACATAAAACAAACCATATGTATGTTCATCTGTTCCGGGGGAAAAAACGAACACTCTTTTTGTGGACTCAGTGGACATTTCTGTTGGAAACTGCAGTGATATGTACTTATTGGTACATATTTTGTGTCTCGTGGAAAAAGTTCCCACAGGTATGTTTTCATCATGAGATCAGGTTGATCTTGGCAGATGACACTGTAAGAAACATAAACAGGTGTACTCTGACCAATAAGAGGACAGATTTGCTCACATACATGCAGACAACACATTTTGGAATGCTTTGAAATGTTGCTTTGTTAAAGTGAACCTATCTAAGAAGAAAATGTATCATTGTAACAATTTCAGGAACAAAGCAAATGATCTAAAGTCTGAAAACACCCTAAGAGGCTGGCCTTTGGTAAAGAGACTGCAGTCTTTGCACAATGTACCTGGGTACCCCACAGTATGTGGCCCTTCTTCAGCCTGGAGAAGCATCTCCCTAGCCTTCCTTTAAATGAGGTGACATAGCTGAATGAAATATATTTATAAAATGTTTTTTTTATTATTATTATTAATACAGCATACTTATTGCTGAATAGGTTAAAAACCTAATTGTTAAATAAGCAGCTTCTCTTTTGTGCAAAATATTCTCTTCTCTTGTATGCTAGTATGTTACAATGGGTGCAAGGGCCTGGTCGCAAAGGTACACTCAGTGTAACAGCTGTTGCTAAACTGCTGCACTTGTTTGTATTAGGATCCAAGCAAAGGGCTAAAATATGTTTTTCAAAGCTGAAAAATATTTGACATAACCTCTTAAAAATGTGGCACTCCTTCTGCTTAAAAAAAAGAAAGAAAAGAAAACAGTAAAATAGTAAGTAGTCAGTTGTGGTGTAATTCTTATACAGTATATGACATTGATGGTGGTGGATCAAATTGTGCAAACTTTAAAATGGGTCATGGAAAGCCCCCAGTGTAAAGTTTTGGCCATAATGGAAAGTACTGAGTGCTGCCAGCACAGAGCAAGTAGGTCTTCATATATTGGTCTCATCTTCACTAAGAGGGAAATGGCTGGTGACCCCCTTCCCATTTGCAGTGACCCGAAAAAACAGGCCTCACAAAGCCCTCAGCACCTGGGAGAGGGACTCAAAAATAAACGGACTGCTTATGAGCTATACCTACAGGGCTGTGGGGAAGCGGTACCCGCTGGACTAAAATAGAGCAAACTAATCCCCCAGTTTTCTGCAAGAGTGGGTATGGCTGCCATCCCCCCCTAGGGCGACTCAGCAACTCAAATGCCAAGAATCTTACTGTGTCTGTGTCCAGAATAAACTCTCTAGCTCCCCGTAGCAGCTTGGAGATAACACAAACAATGTGAGAAATGTTGAGGCGAGCACGCACGGGGTGGGAGCAAGCAATGGTCTAAGGTCCTCTTTGGAATTTGCGGAGGTGTTTTTTTTTTTTCAGAAGGTTTCATGGTATAGTTGTAGTTCATACATGTTGGTCTGGGGATGAGGATGTAGGGCAGAATTATTTCCCCAAGGCCTGAATTATAGTTACTCAGTGAACCTTGTTAGTCACTTAACACTTTTTAGTCGAGCTTGTACTGTCTTGCCTGCATGCTGTAGAGTGTACGTTATGTGTACGATTGTTAGGCAGATGCTCTGCAAGTGTTCAGTAAGGTATAGATGCATTTTAATTTGGAAGCATTGTTTGTGAAAAAGATTGCTGGAACTCAATACAATGTTATTTGTTTTGTGTCAAGTGAAAAGTTAGAGCTGATGTTAACATCAGGGATTTTTTTCCTAGAAACTGAAAAGTAAAACTAAAATACTGCAATCTTAATTTATCACAAAATAATGGAAATAAAATAACTGCAAATAAATATTTCAAAGTCAACAAAAAAGTAAATGTCAACAATAGTTGTTATATTAACTGAAAATAATAATAATGGTTCTATGCTACCTGATCTCCTGACAAAAACGTAGGAACTTTGTCGCAAGACATGAAATAAGTACCAAGTAGTACATATAAATCCAGTTTCCAACTGAAATGAACACTAAAGGCAGTAAACAAGCGAGAACTTGTAGTCATTTTCGTACACAGTTGATGATTACAGCTCCATACATTTCGCTAACAGGTGTTTTGCCGAATTCTGACCCCCGCCAGATTACTACGCCCCTGGTATTGGTAGGTTTAGGATTAGGTGTGGGGGTAGGGTTAGGATTAGGCAATCATATAGCGATTTCAATGAGAGGGGGGTAATAATTTGGCCCTGTTTTCCTCAGTTCCCTTGTCTTGCATTAAAGTTGTGTAGTGGTAGTCTACTCCTGTGTCCTCCAGCATTTTCTTGGGAATTCTCTATTAAAGAATGTTTTGGATTATACTTCTTCGCCATGTGCTTTATACCTACAAGCTCATAACAGAACGCAAGACTCTCAAATTGAGTAGGCTATGTTGAAATGGAATGAATTGGTCCAGCTGGCCAATTCCCCCTGCTGTAGCAGAAAGATCGCTCCTTCAAGAACCACACGAGGGATCTTTTGGATCTGGCATGCCTTATGCACTACCCTCACCACTCACTATGCATCTTCTATGAGACCAGCCTCAGTGTGCAGTTGAAGGCACACCTGCCCATGAACGGCCCTCTGAAGAGTCTCACCAAATATGTTGAGTGGGTGCTGGCTTTCTTTGGATCGCCCTTCAACGTATTCCTCTTGGATGAGGACCCAGCCAGCCCTACTCCACTTCCAGAGCCCAGCCAGCCGTCACCATTCCACTGCACTGCAAGTGTTTGTCAGAGCCCACCATAGGCGGAGAGCCATCGCAAACTAGAGTATCAGAGCGGATCATCGTCATGGAACCAGAGCCTCAAGATACGTCTAACCAGGTGCGTGAGCCAGCAACACCATGTATCGCCGTGGGAGTTCTCGTGGAGATTGAGGTAATTAATTGGGATCCCGCCCACACTCCCACCACAAAGGGTAAGTTGCAGCTGGCCTCTGAATTACATGACTGTTAAAATGAGGAGGATTTTTGGCTTCTTCCATCCCCACTGGTCCCACCCAACTCTCCTTTGTCTCCTGAGTCTCCGTTGGTTCTGCCCAGCAACTGTTCTCCTGTGTTCTCTCCCAGCCTCCCTCTTCCATCTCCTCTCCTAAAACCAGCCAGTTCCTGATCCCCTGTCTCCACCTCCAGCCTTCATGTCTCGGATTCCACCTTGGTCCTCTAACTTTGACTCTGAATCCTTGCTCCCTCGTCTCCACTGTGGCATCCCACTGGTTCCACCATGCTCCCTCATCCCTCTAGCTCTACCTTGGTCAGTTGTCGACCTTCCTCTGGTACAGCATTCCACTTCTCTGGCTTCATGTCATCCCTCCCTGTGGTTCCACCTTGGTCCTCTGTGGCTCCGGCTCCACTGCGGTCTTCCGGATCCAGGCCTCTGCCTCGGTCGCCTGAGCCGTCAGCTTCGCCTTGGCTCTCTGGATCCTTGGCGTCACCCTGGCTCTACAGCTCTCTGGACACTGGCTCTGCAGCTCTCTGGGCCCTGGGCTCCTCTTTCACCGGCCCCATCGTCCGTCAATTGTCCCCCTGGTATGTCAGCCCCTTCTCCAGCATGGCTCCTCCTGCTGTCAACTTTACCGTGAGCCGCTGTCCTGGCTGTGGTCTGGATCTCCACCTGGCTCCTCCTGCTCCGGGTTCTCCCACCATCTTCTCCACCTTGGCTTCATGAACTGTCCCCTTTTCCCCTTACCTGCCCCTTGCCTACCCCACGCCCACCTCCTGGATTAACCCCCTCCCTCCTCTGTTGGACTTATCGGCACGAGGACGCATCTTTCAGGGAATTGTTGAAATGTCACATTTAGTTCTATTTCTGTTATGTTTTGGTTCAGGTTCTGTGTTCTCTTGTTAATCTGTGTCCTTTGTTACCAGTTGCTCCACACCTGTTTCTGTTTTCACTGTCAGTTCCCTTGTCTTGCATGAAAGTTGAGTAGAGTTTGGGTGCGTCTCAATCAGCTCCCTTGTTTAGTAGTCACGGCACTGATCAGGGAGTCGGCCATTTTAAGGGCTGTCTTGATCGTTAATTCCTTCCAGTGCACTGGAACATTCGTTCCCTGAAAAATCCCACAATGCATCGGAAATTCTAGGGAGCATCAGTGCTCACTATGCTCCCTTACCAGAAATAATGTCACAGTTCTGAAACGCGATATATAAACCACACGAGCCAGCACAATAAATATAATGACACGCAATGGAAGATTTGAAAAGACAAACTGTTTTTTAGAAAATTTAAACTTAAACACACATCGCTAGACAAGTAGTGAACACATCTAATTAATATTTAGAATTTAATATTCGGCTGAAATGTTGTGAGAACACGTAACAGTACAATGTGTTTAAAGAGAACGAAAAATAATTAAAAAATGAGATCGGTCCTGGTTGTTGCTTATTAATTCCAGTGATGACGTTCTACTATGTTGTCCGTTGACGCTGTACATAGCCATGCCATCAAAATTCTGGTGAACACTGTCCCAACTTGCAGTGAGCTAGGGAACTTACCTGCGACCGAATTTGTGTACACAGTATACTGATTCATGAGCTCGGGAGCTAGGGTGCACACCCTTAGTCTACTCCTGTATTATCCAGTGTTTCCTTGGGAATTCTCTATTAAACACTTTGTTTTGGATTATACTACTTCGCCGTGTACTTTATGCCCACAGGCTCATAACATTCTTCAGAAGTATTTTTCATAGTTGGTTCATGTTAACTAATGTAGTTAACTAATGCTAGTCACTGGAACCTTATTGAAGAGTTTCAGATGGTGATGTGGTGCATTTGAAGCTGATACTGAGAGACATGGGTGATGGCTGTTTGGAAACAGCACAACCCTGTGTGGGACTATTTTGAGTGTAATTATGAAAATGGCAAATGCATTATCATAGCCATTCCTATGATTTGTGGTGTTAAAATTAAAGGAAAAATCCCACAAACCTGATTGTTCAAAGCAATTACCACAAAAGGCACAAATTATTCATGACTAAAGATGTGGAAAAGTAGAGTACCATCGGAAATGAAGCCTGCTCTAGTAGTTCTCAGTGTGAGAAACAGCAGACTCTGACATTGTGTTTCCAAAGATCTGAGGTTTGGATGAAAAACACAAGAAACTTGAAAATTTGCTTGGAAATTTTTTGTTGACATTTTTTAAAGTTTGCTCTTGACCCCAAGTTCATCACTCCAATCATTAATTCCATGATTGTGCTGAAAAGAGAAAAAGGCAACTTCTTATTGTTATCATGCACAAGGATACTGAATCGAAGTAAACTATGCAAACTATGCAAATATTTAAGTGTTTCTACTTGCTGCAAATGTATTAGTAAAATGTAATGTACAGTTTGCTTAAATATAAAGGTTTAGGAAGTGTTCTGTTAATTACTGAACTATAATTACTAAAACTAAAAACAAAAAAACTTAAATCAAAGCTACCTATAATCTAAAATAAATAAATAAATGCAAAACTACACTCATTTGTTACATTATCAAATCTATTATTATCTATCATTATATAGAATATGTTTGAATTCTCCTGTACCATGGCAGAGGTTCTGACAGGTTTAGGGCTTGTCATCAGCTTACAATAACAATCCTGATAAAGATTTAAATTGTCAATTGAAGAAACTTCTGTGTCATAAATGTTGTGTATAAACCTGCCTAGTCTGATGAGGACTTAGACACAATGGAAATATATTTTGTGTGCTCTTCTTCCACAAAGATCCTTGCAAAGCACATAGGATATTAAATTAGTGTTGAACCAGTGGAACAGATCTCTATCTTATGGTTTTCACTGCCATCCTTTCAGTGGACAGTTGAACAGAGATTTTTGATCCCAAACAGATGGAGAGGAGAATTTTTTTATTAAGGCAAGGAGCATGTAGTTCCCCATGTACCATCAGTGCTGACTACCAAGCCAGAGTTCCAGTGTAGAGTTTGCATTGGATGATGCCAGATAAGATGGTAGTGATTAAGCTTGTTGGCATCACCCTACGCCTACAACTTGGCATTCCTTCCAGCACTGTAAGTTCTTTACCCATTCAAACCAGCATGCATTTTGAGCATCCATGCAGTTATATTCTCATGGTAGATGTAAAGGTAATGGAAACAACTTAATAACCAGCCCCTGGTTGTAAAAATTAATCACATTAGTTTTGCGTTCTTCTCTTTCCTGCTGGACAGTGATGATTGGCCCTCCATGTGGATTATTTTAAGAATTGCCATCCTTTGTGGATGCATCCCTCCCCCTATTTATTTCCTGAAGGACCTGGAAAACATCTGCAGATTAAAACAGTTCCTTCCACTTTCCATTGAATGATTGTACTTGGGGAACTTGTGGAGACATCCAAAAAGTCCACTGCAGCTTATTAAGGGTGGCTTGTGAACACAAATACATGGAAAACATGAAGATAAGACTTTTGAACATAGATTCTGGGCTTGATTAAAGTTGTTCTTGGTATGTCCTCAAAGTAAGATTTGAACATTTAGGCGGTGTGATACAAATGGCTCAAAGAGAAAATGGTTCAACTGAATATAAAATATATTAGTATTTAAAAAAAAAATATATATATATTTCATGATTTTGTGTACTGTATGTGCGTATATATATATATATATATATATATATATATTCTTTCTAGTCTTTAAATCTGATTGCCTGAGAGGAGTGTGATATTCTAGTGATATCTGAACTGCAACCGTTTCACCGCTTGTGTCGATACACTTGCATTATGTCTCACAGGGAGTGTTATGGCAGACACCCAAATTTGCTATAATGTTATAAATAATACTGTTTTTGTGTCATGGAATGTAGTTTTTAAGATTCAAATATGCAGTTTGTTAATAAAGACAATGTCTATTTGAAAACTTGCTTGCAATCAAGATGTTAGATGTTGGCGTCAGCGACTCAGCGGCCGTTTAATGCTCATGAACCCGCCGAGAGCAGCCTTACCTTGGACAGAATTTGCTGCTGGCTCTGATATCTCTATAGTGGTTACACATGAGGTATAATTTGTCTTGGGTAAATTTAATGTGCAGTCTCTGGTCTCATTAATCTATTATTTGTTCCAGTGCAAATAGTTTCAGCTGAGGGCAAAGTCTCATCATGTTATATTTTATTTACATTTAATGCTGTATATCAGAGCGTTGCCTTTGTACTTTTGACTGAATTGCCCAGCAACTTTTATGATGCCTGTTATTTTATATAATTAATAGTAGTATTTAATAATAGTATTAAGCATCGGAAAAACAATTTGTGTGTTCGTGATTGTTATGGAGGGAACAAGGGAGAAGAGGGTGGATCCAAATACAAGCTTTTATTGAAACGGGACAGAGACATGGTCATAAACAGGCAGGGTCGACACCAGCAAACAGGTATACAGAGGGCAAGACACCAGAGTAAACCATGAAACAGGCGAGGCTCGATCAACAGTGAACATAATCCAGGGGGCTAGGCAAAAGGGTAATCCACTAAACAGGACCAGATTTGTGACAGTGATGGTGACTTGTTCTGCCATCAGATGGTGACAAGAGACTGTTTTTATGAGTGAGTCAGAAGTAAATTATTGATTATATTGATTATATTGATAATCACCTTTAATAGATGAACGGATAATACGACAAAGATACTGCTTTCCTCAGTGGCCAATCAAACTAATGTTTTATTGTGAATAGGAGACTTAGCTGAAGAATGAATGTCATATCAGGTGTAAGTAATTACACTCACTCAGTCCATCTCTCTCATGATACTCCACACAATACAGTGAGCTTTTGATACAGGAATACAATCACTTTCAATGAAGCAACATTCCTTTGTTACTAGTTCTAAAGTGGCGTTTTCAAATTAGTAACGGAGGCTTGGACTCAGCTGTTAAACTGTCAACTTTAAATTTGAATCTGTGGCGGAAGGAAGTAGTTTGCACAAAAGAGCATTTTTAAAGACACTCTCATTGTTTCTCTTGTGCCGTCAAACTGTTGCATGAATGCAATTTCACACATTTTTTATCAATGTTAGTTAAAATTTTTAGTAAATGTTGCAAATAAAGTATTATTCATTGCTAGTTCATTTTAAATAATTTTAACAAACCTTATTGTGAAGTGTTACTATATTAAAAATTGTAATTTTGTTATGTCGTCCAGACGCACTGGCTCTGCAAGTGGAGGGGAGAGTACACTAATCTTCTGTATTTAGATAAGAAGGGACACAGTGTGCAGGGCTCTAGTGCTGCTTTGCTTGGTGGGGTTATCCTCCTTCATACCAAAACAGGTTGTCTCTAAAGTTTTTCAAAGAAAAAAGAAATGCTTCACCTCTGGAATGGAAAAGCCCGTCTCTTGCATACTGTACACCTGATTTCATTCCACTTCTGTAGAACCTGCTGGGATTCTAGCTTCAAAGAGATCACCACTGAGGTTAAGCAGCAAGCTCTTAAGAAGTGTTGACAAGTGGAAAATTAAGAGTGTTTTTGTTATTACCTGCTGTTTAGTCTCGCTATTTATTGCTGTGGTATGCAAAATTTTATCCATGCATTTTAGTTCTTTTTTTTTTATCCAGATGGCTAAGAAGCTTTAAACTCAGACTGTTTAAACGCTTTGAATTGGTTACTTTTAGTAAGGTCATTGTGTAAGGAATAAATGACCATGTAAAAATTATTGAACACCCTATATCTGTCTGACATTCATTTGTCTGAAAGGATTTTTAATACTTCAGTGGTCCATACTGAATAATGCTGCAAAACACTCTAAAGACCAGTTCAAACAAGTCACCCAAGGTTGTTTCTGTTCAGTTATACATGATTCAGAAATGTGTACCCTAATGCACTTTTACAAAATTAAGTGAATATTTTTACAAAATATAGCAAATTATGATAAAAAGAACCAAATCAATGCTTCTGAAGTCATAGTGTTGAGCTAGGCCTGTTATGTTTAGCTGAATTAAAAACAACAACAACTACAACACATTTGCTTGGCTAGGGGAATGCCCATAAAATCATATTCATAATTGTAAAACAGACATGAAATCCACAAACAAATCCAAGGTTAGCAGCACATAACAATGTGAAAATACAGATTCATCAATTAATTTGCACATGTGCGTGTGTGTGTGTGTGTGTATATGTGTGTGTATATATATATATATATATATAAACAAAACTTCCAAACCATGTGTTACACTTTGATGCTGTTACACGTTGCATGTACTTACTATTATACTAACAAATAATCCTGCATAATTATATGCAAATAACCATAAGCCAAACCACAATCCTAACTCAAACTATAAAACACGTGCATGTAATTATTATTACTTAGTACTTTAATGTATAATTATACTGTAACAAGGACACCTTAAAATAAAGTACAACCATAATTTTCCATCAAGGGGCAATATTTACTCCTACAGAATTTATTTTTTAGAGGTATTTTTTGCCTTGAGGGCAATTTTTATAATTACATGTACCTGCTTCATCTTTATGTTGAATACTCCCCGAGCTCCTTGCTCCGCCATGGCCCCCTGAGCTCCCTGATCCGCCATGGCTCCCTGAGTTGCCTGCTCCGCCATGGTGCCCAGATCTGGTACCGCCTTGGAGGCGTCCCGTCCTGTACAAGCCTGTCCTGAGGGACCTCCAAGGCACCCACCCTCCCACCCCTCGATGTTATGTGCCGCAAGGATGCGCCTTATGGGGGGGGCATAATGTCATGCCCATGGACATTTCTATGTGTTTTGTTTTGATTCCCACGTGTCCCATGTGTATTCTAGTTATTCATTAAAGTCTGTGTATTTTGAATTACATCTTCACGTCTCTTTGTTCCCTCCTTCGAATTGTGACACATGGCTGCTGAAATACAGTTAAGGTCAGAAGTTTACATACACCTTGCAGAATCTGCAAAATGGTAATTATTTTACCAAAATAAGAGGGAATCATACAAAATGCATGCTATTTTTTTTATTATTTAATACTGACCTGAATAAGATATTTCACATAAAAGACATTTACATATAGTCCACAACAGAAAATAGTAGTTCAATTTATGAAAATGACCCAGTTCAAAAGTTTACGTACACTTGATTCTTAATACTGTGTTGTTACCTTAATGATCCACAGCTGTGTGCGGTTTTTTTGTTTTTGTTTTTGCTTTTTTTTTGTTTAGTGATATCTTTTTACACTGAGGACAACTGACGGACTCATATGCAACTATTGCAGACGGTTCAAATTTTCACTGATGCTTCAGAAGAAAACGCTATGCATTCTGAGACAGGGTGAAAACATTTTTTAGAATTTGAAAATCAGGGTAAATTTAACTTATTTTGTTTTCTGGGAAACATGTACTGTACATATCTTCTGTAGCTTCTGAAGGGCAGTACTAAATGAATAAAATATGATATTTAGGCAAAATAAGAAAATGTACACATCTGTTCAAAAGTTTACAACTCTGGCTCCTAATGCATCATTGTGCTTCTGGAGCATTAGTGATTAAGATACAAAGGCTGAAAGAAAGAAATATGTTTGAATAACCTGTTATACTTCTAATAATTAGTCATTAAAGGTAAGAATATTAATAATATTACACATTTTAACTGCTAAAAATGTTGTGTCCTATCATCAGGTGAGGTACAGGACTCTTTGGACATTGGTCTGACTGAGGTTCCTCCTGTAAGGAAGCCGACCAAAGATAGTCCATGGAAGGAGAGTGCTGTCCTTCAACATCGTCAGCAGCTGAAGACTAAAATGAAGTACAATAAAGTTGAGGACCCTAAAGCGCCGCATGCTAAACAGGTAGGTGATGAAAATCCAAAATAAAATCAACACAGTTGTTTTGATCTTCTGTCTGATCTGTTTAAGTATATTTGTGTTGAATTGTTCATGTGGAATTGCAGAGACAAGTTTTGTCTACAGTGTATATTTTTTTAGAGTGGGACACTCATGTAATGCATTCTAATGTTGTGAACCATATGTCTAAATCTGCCATAGCTTTTCCAAACCTGGACAAAACACATTGTTTCAGTTGACCTATGATTAATAATTGCCTCTGGAGCTTACAATACAGTGGTCAAATCTGATCAGTCTCCAGACTACAAATGCATGGTAACATGTTTAAAGCACTTTCAGGCTCAGTACACACACCAAATGCTTTGCAGGTTGTATTTTCAGGTCTTGTTATACTTTAAGTGAACACCCACAAATGACGCAAACACATTAGTAAGATTTTAATGTGTGTGTGCATTACAGATTTTAATTTAGAGAATAGCTCATTTTACATAGATTTTAATTTACTTAAACATCATTAAATCATAAGGGAAGAAAGGCCATTTGGGAGTTGATTTGAGAAATGAATGTTAAATATAACAAGACATACCAAGCTGATCACCATTTAAAAATTCAAACACATTTATTTATATATTTTAGAGCCAGTGTCAGCAGGAGCTTGACCAGGTGCTGGAAAGAATTGCAAAAATACCCTTCAGAGATAACAGGGGCCCCCTGGAGGACCTTTATTCCCTGCACATACCCAACTGTGACAAGAGGGGGCAGTACAACCTGAAACAGGTATTTAATTCCCTGTTCAGCAGCAAGAAGTTCAAAGCAACACACATTTTTTGTAGATTTGCCATCTCTCTGTATATATATTAAATACTTTTTGAAAGGTTGTTCCGCAGGGTGAATTCCTATAATCCATCTAAACCTATTTTAATAAGCACTGTGGTAATTCTTTAATAATTCTTTAATATAAAATAATACTGTACAGGCAGGCAACTTTTAACACCTGATATTGAGACTACATGGAATATTTGTACCTCTTTAAAATTAATTTATCACATGGCAGGATCATTTACCATAACCTTGCAAAGCCAGAGATTAAAAAGAAAGAAGGAAATTAAGAAAGAAAGAAAGATCCTTCAAACAAGTCGGGAGGATCTTATTTATGTAATTGTTTCATTTGATCTTGTCAGTCTAGTCCTGCAGTTCATCGCTTCTTCTCCGTATCTCATTTCTCTCTTATTCTTCTTGCTCCTTCTCCTTACGTTTCATCTCTTATTTTCTTAATCTCTTTTTATTCTCACTCTCTCTCTTTCTTTTTTAACCTTTATATATTGCTTTAGTTTGAGGGATCTCAAAGTTTCAGACCCACTTTAACTGATCGTGCTCCAAATTTGATGCGTTTAATTTGGAGAACTTATCCTGCTCATCTAAAGAAATCATTTAAATGTATGCATTTACCAGAAACTTTTATACAAAGTGGCTTACATTAATATTAAAGGAATACAGGTTAAAATCAATTTGTGGCCTATTAATTGCATAAAAATGATTTCTACATGTCCCTTGCATCTTTAATGAAAGGGAAAAATCAAGGTTATGTTATG
This sequence comes from Labeo calbasu, assembly GCA_019740295.1. NCBI lineage: Eukaryota > Metazoa > Chordata > Actinopteri > Cypriniformes > Cyprinidae > Labeo > Labeo calbasu. The sequence goes on from JAHKKF010538278.1 coordinate 105,745, forward strand.
GCACTTATGATGGAAATGAATGTTGCCAATCTATCGTTAATCTTTAAGGATATTTAGATGTAGTTAGTTAAGCTTTATTTTAGATATTTTATATTTAGATGTAGTTGGTAAAGCTTATAATTTTATAAAATCACTTAAATTCTCCTGTTAAAACTATTTCTTAAACTGTAAGGTTTTCTTTTTTCTTTCTTTCTTTCTTCCTTTCTTTTTTATTATCCTGTTAATTGTATTTGTTGAGCTGTAAAGTTTTCTTTCTTTCTTTCTTTCTTTCTTTCTTTTTACACAGTCATCTTAAGGTTTTAGGGTTTATGCATTCTGTTGTCAAATTGCAAAATTGAATATTACTTACCACAGAAAAGGAAGGTAAGCAAAATTTTCCACACTAAAATCATGGTAATATGCATATTGGGTAACACTTTAGTATAGGGAACAATTCTTACTATTAACTCGTTGCTAATTAGCATGCATATTACTAGCATATTGGCTGTTTATTAGTATTAGTACATGTTCTGCATGACCTTATTCTACATCCCTAATCCTACCCAATACCTAAACTTAACAACTACTTTACTAACTATTAATGAGCAGCAAATTATTAAGTTTATTGAGGCAAAAGTCATAGTTAATGGTTTGTTAATGGTGAGAATTGGACCTTTAAAAATGTGTTTGTGATAATCAACATTTTGCTACAAATGCTGTCAATTAAAGTTAAAATACTTCTTATAGTTATAGTATAGTACAATACTACAAAACACATTCCTTTAAAGTCTTTAAAATGTTATTTTTAGTTCTAAAAACTAATTTTGACTATTGTGTGTGTTTCAGTGTAAGATGTCAGTGAATGGACATCGTGGTGAGTGCTGGTGTGTGAATCCACACACAGGAAGACCCATCCCTACCTCTCCACTGATAAGGGGTGATCCCAACTGCAACCAGTACCTTGATGGCTCAGACATGGATCCCTCTGTGGACCCTCAAAACTAACAAAGTCCTGAACCTTCCCATCTTGACCTTCAAGCCTACAAACCCATACCCATGCACCTAAAAGAGTCAGTGTTTTGCACTCTCTAAACAAGCTACCAATATACCTTGTGTGTTTATACGTTTTTGTGCTTGTAGATTTGAGATGGTTTGAAACAGTATTGTTACAGTTAAAGTACTGATATAACTGAACTGATCGTACTCATTAAATCCAAGCTAAGTGATGACATATGACCAGAGGACTGAGATTAGCAGACTCACACTACTACGTTTCTATAGGAAAATAACTAGAATTGTTGTCTTTAACACTTTCACATACTTCGTATGTATCTTGTGCTAATCATGATGTATACGTTGTATTTCTCTCATGATGTTACTGGTGCTATTTGTTTCAATACACTTTTTTTATAGGTTGTCCCCCTCTCATATTGTGCAGGAAATGCTACGGTAATGGTTTTTACTGGATAGGACAGTGTTTTATTTGACACTGTAGTATTACGTTGTAAGTCGGTGAGCTAGTGCCTTACCTTGAATGATTTACAGAAATAAATTATATGGGGCTGCCTATGAGGTCTTAAAATCTTTTGGCTTAAAAAACACCCAGATGTATGCTAACAAAAGTTGTTCACTTAATTTTCTGTTAACGCATCAGGAGAATTCAAACCATTTATAACTAGAACTACACAGCTTGTACTAACGCTGTTGATGTTCTGTTCCAATTGCTTATAACTACTGACATCTGGTGGTCACACAAAGGAAGTGAAAACATAAATAAAATGCTGCACTACAGGTCAATGAAGACGTGTTAAATAGATTTAATACAGAGAGCCGTTCACTAACTATTTTAACTTAACATTGTGATTTACTTTGTGCAAATTTTATACACAGTTCAACCTTTCTGTTAGGTGTCATTGTCACTTGGTATTTTGGAACAGATGTTTTACATGTACACCAATAAAGAAGTATTTCAAGGTATTATTTGGAGTTTCTTTTCTGTCTTTTTTTTTTCAAGTGACAAAAGTCATAGCTGCCTTTAAATCATTCATGAAGGCAGAACAAACACATTAACTAAAACTGAAATATAAAATATAAAGAAAAAAAAAAAAAAAAAAATATATATATATATACAGTATATATATATATATATATATATATATATAAACATGTAATTAGTGATGCACCAGTTAAATATTTAAAATTACTCCCCTCAGTATACTCTTCTCAAACTGTATCTGATGAAGCACAGTAGACAGACAAAATAAAAACAGTTTCTATTATTATATCCGAATATCTTTATATTTATATATTTATTAAATAAATGTTTTGTCCTTACAAAAGAGACAAAAATAAGAGTATATAAATTACATGGCAAATAAATATTGCACTCAGGTATTTAGATGTGACACAAAGAATTTGATCATCCATATTACTTGATTTGGGCTCAGCTTAAATATGCTATTTAAAGCTATTAAACAAAGAAGAATAAGAATCTTAAAATCTGAAAAAGTTATGGGGAAGAAGATGACTAGTTTTTTTTATTTTTAACACATCAAAGTCACTCCATTATTAGATCTTGCAAAACTAGTCACACTGTTCTGCTTTGTATTTTTGTCTCAGTGAGCCTACTATCATTCAGAATCTTTTCCATGTTACTCAAGAGTAACAAGAGGAACATTTTCTGAAATATTCTGAACTCTTGTCAGCCTCTGCTCTGACACATACGTCACACATGCAATGCAAATAATATCATAAGCATAAAAAGCATATTTTTGATACCATTAGGGGGAAAAGTGGTTTCACCAAATTCAAGTCTGTGGCCCAACACCTAATAATACCTTTGGTACTGTACTACTATGGCATTTTCATAATGCAAATAAACTCAATTTGCCTACTTTTTAAGAACATTGAATTTGCTTTTTTGAATCTACACTCTTGCAAACTAAAGGTCAGCATTTTGAGTGTTTGTGTTTTCCCCTCTGTGGCCCCTTTGATGCCTTTGATGTAAATCAGTATTCAAATATTTGAGTAGAAAAAGGCACAGAGATTTCCATAAGAACCCAAGGACCCTGATCTGTTTTGGAAAAAAAAAAAAATAGAAGTTTGAAAAAAAAAAAAAAAAAATAGAAAAATGGCTGGCTGTTTTGTTACCTTTGTGCATTCAAATGGCGAATCTTTCTTATTTCGTAGTGATTTATATAAACTGCATGTTTAAGCTTATTGAGAGGTTGTGCTTTGCTTTCTTTGATAAGAATATTTTGTTTGTTTATACAGTACATAAAACAGTGGTTATTAGAATATAAATTTCCCTATATCATTCAGGCTGGCAAAACAATGTGCCAAGGCATTAAACTAATGTGCTGAAACCTTTGGAAAGGGCTGTACAAAACAACTGTGTGTCAAGACTATACACGTACTATTCAGTGAATTAGTGCTGTGCCATGGACAAAAACAGTCATTTAAAAACAGAGTCATATTAATATATGAAGATACTTCACCCAAAATGAAAATTCTGCCATCATTCACTCACCTTGTCATTCCAAACTTTTTTTTTTCTGTAGAAGACAAAAGAATACACAAAAGGTCCAATGTTTTGAACCCAACTGTTGAAAATCTGATTTTGTGTGCCACAGGAGTGTCATATAGGAATAAAACGACATGAGGGTGGTAAACAATGACAGAATTTTTCTGTGAACTGTTCCTTTAAGCTCATAAAACCTTCTATGATATAATATATAAGATGTCTATGATGTAAAATATAGTGGAAACTAGTCCATAACTCTAGTACATTTCCCAGATGATACTTGATACATCCCATCTACCTTAATGACACCTGAAGATCAAACAGGACAAATGCAGGATTCAATAACTGTTGTGTGTATTGAGCATATCCTCTGCCTAGCTGCTTTTTTGTATAATATGGATTTTCCACAAAAAAAAGGTCAGACTTCTTAAGATTAAAATTAGAAATGATTGGCAAATCACATAATATGGTAGATGAAAGTGAGTGTACAATGTCATTGTTACGCAACCAAATTTGGGTTGTCTCATTCATTGTTGTTGCTGTTGCTTTCAAGATCTTTGCATTGGATGTTGCCTCCATTAAAGTCAGTGCCCGGCATCTGAACTCCATGCTTGTTTACACACCAGCAGATGCCTCGTTTGCGCCCCCTGGAGGGTTTACACTGCAACATAAAACCAAAAATGGACAACACAGAGTAAGCAATGTAACTTGACCCTGCCCTCAGCCAGGAGCCAAGTGTTTATAGGAAAGAAAACTTTCCAACAACTAAGCTTGCCAGTAGCTGACATCTATAAACATGCTGAAGTGCAGAACTAACCTGTTTGCGCTTGAAGAAGCCTTTCTTATCACAGTTAGGCAGGTACAATGAAAGAGCCACGACTCTGGAGGTGTCCTTCATCTTCTGGATAATTCCATCCAGCTTTCTTCGGCATGGACCCTGCAGTTAGCACACACACCATTAACAGCACAGTCTGGAAAATCATGCTAAGCATTAAAATAAACTTAAAAATAAAAGAAAACATTAGCGTTAGTGTCACTAACATCAGATGAACTTCGATGGACAAACTTACAATGTCAGACTGATGTTTGTCCTTTCCAAAGAGTGGGTATTGAAAATTGCCCCTCATCCTGAGTTTAGCCTCCTGTCTCTTCTGATCCTTTCGCATGGCCTGAGCCTTCTTGCTGTTAATGTGGTCTCGTTGGAATAATGGAACTTTGGCCTGGGGAAGCAGATCCTCTGTTACCTCTGTAACGAGGGCATCTTCATGTGACTCACGATCTAAGAAGAGGACAACAGTCGGATGCAATGGCATAACTGAGATCCATGTAGCAAATACACCAGGGTTCTTTGCACTGTCAAGACGTCCGCATGTCAATCACAAAACAACCAAGACCATTAATCTAAGGACACAATGGACTGGTATGCTTCAAGTTGATTACAGTCACTTTGTCATCATCTATCCACAATAAAGACATTTATCTTCCTGCACTGGTCTTACAGTATGCTGCTGCTCAGTTTATTGGTATATTGCTTGTAAAGAAGACTTAGCAAGACTACTGTTCAGCATCTGAGAGCGAGCCAGTACTCTTGAGAAGATACAAAAGATCAACAGATTTCTGTGTGTGGTTGTTTTTTTAAAGCTGTTGGCATTCTCGAGGTGTCATCTCATAAGGAAAACCTTATTAGTGAATAACTAAATAAATCAAGTATCAGAGTCTGCCAGGGAAAAAAATAACTGTCAAGCATATTTAATTAAGCATGCCTTCTTCACAATATAACCATAAACATACCATAGAAACTATATAAAGTTATTCAAATACTGAAATGCAAAAGCCAGGTATTTCCGAATACACATCAAGGAATTTTCAGTTGTCATGGATTCAAATCAAGCATGACAATAAGCAGTCAGTTTGAACTCGACCATAGCCTCTATTCTTTTAATTAAAAGAAGAGATCCCAGATGCCAACTTCAATTTGCTTAGTCTATACCCTCTTCCTCTTGCTCACACGTCATTGCATTGCCCAGCTGTACAGTGAGTAATCAGATTCAAGGGCTTGACCCCTTCCTTGCCCCTTCTGTGTCTTCTGTGGAAAAGCTAAGCAGCCAGGGTCACAACAGATGAGCAAATCTCTCAAGCCATTTGTGATGACATCACTGACAAATCAGAGAAAAAAACCCACCAAAGCTTGGAAATCATTGAATAAATCAACACTGTGTTTCCGCTTCTTTCTTAATCTGTTGTTTTATCATTTGCCAAGCACTAGTTAACCAGGTCTGTTATTTGAGGGATATTACATTTTATTTTAGCCAATGTTACAAGTGCACTTCCAAGTCTCCTAATCTGGGGGTATTGTTCTGGGAATGCATGCTAATCTGAGATCTGTGCAGCCCTGGGAGAGGAGGTGTTCTCATTCTTTCTCTCTGCTTTGTCTTCTAAATGTCTTCTGTTACATGTTGCTAACATGCCTTTTATCACTAAAATCGCCTTGCTATAGTACAAAGGTGGCACAAAATAAGTGCATTTACACAAAATATTTAATATGGACGCCCGCACATCACATGCAGGGTAAAAAGTTATCGTGGCCACTATATAACTTATTAATATAGTATGTGAAAATATTTTATTACTTTTCATGTCAATTTAGTTGTCAATTACAACCGCATCTTATTCATTTTTAACTTTTTAGAAAATTACGACCATGTTTTATCAATTCGTGCCCTCAAAACTTGCATTGTTCTTGTACTGTGTGTAGTGATAGGACACATTTATGACTGCTGTTATAGATATGCATATACAATATACATATGCAGGCACAGTTTTCACAAAAAAAAACAGTATTCAGTGAAATAGATAGTATCTCATCACTCTGCATAGAAATAAGTTGCATGAACACATTCTTGATTTCTATCCACAATATCGTTTTTTTAAAAACCAAACTTAGGAATCTATGAATATAAAACTGAATAAATCTGACTCTGCATTTATTTACTGAATCCAAAGCAATATCATCACTCTTTTTGATACTAGGTGGGACAGGACTATACTACTTCTATGTAGCTTTGCATCTTTACACAGAATTTTCAGGCGGCATAGAGCCTCATCTGAGTAGTCTTGATTCGCTTGTGCAAATATTAGTTTTTATTTTATTTTATTTTATTTTATTCTATTCAGAATGCTGCCTCATTCTTCCAACTTGTTTTCTGTCAGAACCATTGTCAAGCCTTCCATTCTGGGCTAAATTTTTAACGACTTGCAAGATGAAGATTCAGAGTGAAATAGCTGCAGCAGCTGTTTTCAGTAAATGTGATGAGATCGCATAATCACAGTTTTAAGAGTGCTGGCAGCTGAGTTAATCGCTGATTTTTATGGAGCTGAAAAGAAAGGCAGGGGAGGCTAAAGCCTGTGAAAGAGTGTGATGAAGAGAATGACAGAGAGATAGATCTGCGGGTGTGTGGGTGGGGGATTGCTGAGAAGGATTTTGATTTGAATACCAATTCTGTATTCAACAAATTTAAAAACTCATCCAGATAACATAAAACAAATCCTACAAAATGTTCTGCTATGGATGTCCTGACCTAGAAAATTCAGCACAGATAGATAGATAGATAGATAGATAGATAGATAGATAGATAGATAGATAGATAGATAGATAGGATCTATATTCAATCATTTATTGCATAGAAATAATATATTGCATGGGAATAAAACTCACCTCTAGGTAGTGGTTTGTATAGTTTTTCGTTCATGCAAACTCCTTTGCCGTAAAGCAGTGCGTGCAGCGGCTTTTCCTCCCCGTTTCGAGGCAAGCAGCGCAGTCCCTGTCCACAAGTGCCCGTGTAGACTCCACATGCCTGCCCCTCGGTCAGTGCGCAGGTCAAGCAGCATCCGCAGCCGGGCTCCTTCACCACTTGACACCCATTCCGCACCGGAGGACACATGGACATCGCCTTCTGATCGCACGGCTCACAAGGCACATACGAGGCAGAAAAGCCGGGTAGTCCCCATACAAATGTCATCAGAGTATACAAACTTAGCAGCATTGTACTGTAGAGAACCTATTCCACCAGCCTTGAATTAGTAGAACCAACGCTTTCTTTCGTTTGAGATGTCCGAAAACGAAGGTGTAGCGTCCGGTTAAAGGAAGAAAGTGTGTCGGTGTTTAAAAATATCAATTACCAATCCTCTCACCACTTCGTAGAAGAATCCAATGGTGCATGTAACACCTGAGAAATATAAATTAAAAGGCAATGCCCTGAGATAAAATGGGATAGCGGAATACGAGGGAAGAGCACAGACCTCAAAAATACGTGTAATCAACACCTTCACCCCAATATTAAAAAGGAAATCAATATGTGCCGGTTCTATTAGAGGTTCTGCAGCTTAATCAAGTGTTCACCCTCGAGAGCTGCTGTCAGTATGAAGCTCTGCTCATGTTAACCGCGGTGAAGGGAGGCGCACTGCACTTCATTTAAAGGTACTGGTGTTTCTTGGGCGGATCCCGGAGTGATGCTGTGCATAAATGTAGCTATATTCGGCGCAGGTTCAGATTAAGCGAAACGCTAACAACAAAACGATGAATTGAATACTGCAACTGTAGCAATAGCAATCACATGAAAGTAGTAGATAATTACTCTGACTTGTTTTAAATATTTTTTTTAAAACAAAAATAATGTATATAAAAAGGTTTAAAATTTCGTTTTGATGCTCACAAATGTCTTCTTTTTTTTTCAGGAAATAACTAAAACAAAGGGATTTGTTTAATTTAAAAAAAATAACGTCAGTTCCTTCTATATTCATGTGTAGAAAATTAGTATTGTGAACACTTGATTTCACACATGTAGATGTCTAATTGTTAGATTAGTTAATTATCAGATTAAGTTATAATAGCAGTAGTATAAGTATTTGTTCCCCTACTATATACGGTGAAAAACTGTATTGAACATTACATGTAATTTTATGGTAGTATACCGTTTTTGGAAGTGGAAAGAAGAACGTATAATTCCCTGGTGAAAAAAACAGCATGTGCTGGTAGGTATGTTTTGATGCTGGGATGCTGGTCCTTGACCAGCAACATGACCAGCATAAACCAGCAAAAAACCATCTTAAACCAGCTAAGGACCAGCTAAGGACCTAACCAGCATCCCAGCATCAAAACATACCTACCAGCATATGCTGTTTTTTTCACCAGGGTTTACAGTGAATAACCATAAACTGACATTCCCAGAATTGGAGGAGGTTGAGGAGTTGAAGAAGGGCTGGAAAGGAGCCGGCAGGGGGCTGGTGAGTACAGGCAGGCAGACAGGCAGAGACTCCACGGAGGCACAGATGGTGGGAGCATCCATGGCGGCAATGGTGGTATGGGAGGAGGATCCTGCTGCAGCCGAAGGGGTGGAGATCCAAAGCGTAGCGAGAGGCTTGCAAGCCCGTTGCGTCACGGATGACGATTGACCAAGGGGGAGCCAGAGGGACGAGGGAACCCAGTGGAGCCATAAGGTCAAAAATCTCAGGTGACGCCGAGTGTGGGAGAAGCCAAGGCATTGTCGTCTCCATGGTAGTGGGAGTTGGTGGGTTGTGCTCTGGGTCTGTCTGTCTGCACGACGTCTGTGTGGCTGGATGAGGTTGCTGTCATCCTCTGCGTCACCCACTGTGAACGCAGATCTGTTTGTCCACAATGCGAAGTTAATGTAGCTTTGCAGGGTACAGCAGGGATCTCTGCGGGGCATGACGAAGCGGAGATCATCATCCAGTCCACATCAAAATCCCTCCATTAAACAGAAGTCATCACAAGTGGCTTGACGGCAGGTGTTAAGAAACTCCTCCATGTAGAGCTCCAGGTCTCTGCCATGCTGGAACACAAAAATTGTAGCTCCATTCAGTAGTTGATTGCCCCTCATTGGGGCAACATTAATAGAAGCAAGGTCCATACTTCTCATTTCTTAGTCTGGTATTCTGTCACGTGTAGTCCAAAAATGAAAACAAAGATGATGAATAAAGATCCAAATGGGTTTATTAACAAACTCTAAAATACTCAAAACAGCATAACAGTGTGGGAATCCACAAACAATACCAGACAACTCAAGAGTGTGCAGACTTAATTATAAGCCAAATGAATGAAATAATGATAAAGACCTGAGCTGATTAAATGAATTACCATGACAACTAAAGAGTGGCGGGGAAACAGAACAAAGGAGAACATGTGAATAAAGATAATCAGTCAGAAGACCATGAAGTCCATGATGAAAATAACTGAAAGTCCGTGACATCAAAACCTAAAATGTTGCTACAATATTTTTTTACGGTAAAATTCTGGCAACCACAGCTGCCGTTTTTTACAGTAAATATTACTTCTTCTTCTTCTTTTTTTATACAGTGTAGCAGAGTAGAAGGACAGCCATGGTCTTCTGAGTCTCAGACCATCCACCTTTACCTCAAGTCTCTGAGCTCCTTCCACCTTTACCTCAAGTCTCTGAGCTCCTTGGCCTTACAAATCTACGAACCCTCTACTAGTCTCACCACGTAAATCAGTACATTTAACATTTATACATTTTTAACAATAATTCAAGTGTAATTTATGAGATTTGTTGTATTTTGAATCGAATTTTTCTTTGTAAAAGGCAAAAAGTTGATCATACAGATTTCAAAGTAAAGGATTCATTATTTTGAATAAACATTGAACCAAAAACTGTCATAATGTCCTAATAATAATACAGCATACTTTATTTTTGACAAAACATCCCATGTTTTGGTAGTGTAGGGAGTGAAATTGAAGGTTAAAATTAATGTTCTATAACTTTAAAAAAAGACGTAGAGGTTATATCGCGAGAATAGGGATCCGCGATTAGGCTCGCGAGAGAAAATAGTTCGTGAGCAGTTGGTGAGAGCGCTGAGAGATGACGCGCACTGTGTAATCGGATGTGGCTAATCCACGATGTTCACCTGTTCATGTTCAATAAATCAAGTGTTATGACTTCCCGAGCTCCCTGTCAGTGTCCTCTTTGCAACAAAGCCAAGAACTCACCAGCCAGCGCGCGGTAAGAACTGTGAAGCTCGCATATAGGAACAACGCGCGTTACAGTAGTGACTGCACATATTTAGTAGTGACAGTAATGTGTTGATAGTGCCTACATAACATTACAGAATTTTACATTTTAAAGCACACTAAAATATACAAAAATACAAAAAAATTGCATAACTGTGCTAAAATTGTGCTTATTTCCCCCAAATGTGAGGATTTTGTGTTCCCTTTTGTCACTACCAAAATAATGATGACATGTTTTGGTCATAACACCCCAAAAATCAATGATGTCACTGAAAAGTATCTAAAATTGCCACTACCGAAACAGTCACTACCAAAACATTTGGTGGAGTTTGGATAGTGACAATTTTAGATATGTTTGAACCCAGCTCAAATATGCTAATCAGCACATTGTTACCTAGTACAGATCTGAACAGTAGTACACATATAACAGCTAAATGTTATGGAATAACTGCTTAATTGCAGAAAAAAAAGTGCTGATTAGTTAAAGTTTAGTTAAAACACAGATTTTTCAGACTTTTGAAAATCAGACTTTTCAAAATGATGGGGCATATCTTACCATGTAGCTAGAAAGAGGGGATACATAAATATTTCCTGATCATAAATATAGGGGTGTAGTTAAAATCAGTCTCAGACAATGAACTTAAATTAAAAGAATCAAAAAGACACTCTTAAAAACAACAATGGAAATAATTACAAAAATTATTTCAATATAATTTTCAAGTTGAAATTTAGGGGTTAGAGTTCGGGACAGCCACCTTCCAACTGGAAGTACCGAATAAATTATTATGTTTTTTATATATATTATGCTTACTAATATTTTAAATATTATTGTGGGTTTCAATAGATAATAGAAATGTCTTAGTAAACATCTAAGATTTTAATATTTGAAAGATTTAAATGCTTTTTAAATGTGTTTTTCGGTTGTGGGACAGCAGTTTAGACCACTTCTGTAGAATGGCCCTTATAGCACAGTCTTTGTAGGCTTGAACATTATTGGCCAATGTACAGTGCATCTGGAAAGTATTCACAGCGCTTCACTTTTTCCACATTTTGTTATGTTACAACCGTATTCCAAAATGAATTCAATTCATTATTTTCCTCCAAATTCTACAGACAATACCCCATAATGACAATGCAAAAGAAGTTTGTTTGAAATATTTGCAAATTTATTAAAAATAAAAAACATGTACATAAGTATGCTCAATACTTTGTTGAAGCACCTTTGGCACCAATTACAGCCTTTTTGAGTATGATCTACAAGCTTTGCTCATCATCATTTGGTAATTATCTGTCATTCTTCTCCTCATCTCTTCACCTCTCAAGCTCTGTCAGTGTGGATGGAGAAATATTTGATTGGGTTCAAGCCCAGACTGTGGCTGGGCCACTCAAGGACATTCACAGAGTTATCTATAAGCCAGTCTTGCTGTGTGCTTAAGCTCATTGTCCTGTTGGAAGGTGAACCTTCTGCCCAGTCTGAGATTCTGAATGCTTGGGACTGGGTTTTCATTAAGGCTATCTCAATATTTTGGTGCATTGAGCTTTTCTTATATTCTGACGAGTCCCTCAGTCCCTGCCGCTGAAAAACAGCCTCACAGCATGAGGCTGCTACCAGCACACTTTACTTTTGGGAGGGTACTCTGTAGGTGATGAGCAGGGCTGGTTTCCTTCAAACATAATGCTTAAAATTGAAGTTCATCACGCCAGAGAATCTTGTTTCTCAGAGTCTGAGGGTCCTTAAGGACTCCTTCATGTGTCTTCACTGAGGAGAGGATTGAGTTTGGCCACACTGCCTTAAAGACCAGATCGGTGAAGTGTTGCAGTGATGTTTGTCCTTCTGTAGGTTTCTCCTATCTCCACATATGATCATGGAGTTAACTAGAGTGACCATCAGGTTTTTGGTCACCACTCTAGACAAGATCCTTCTCAATCAATTGCCCAGTTTGGCCAGGAGGTGAGCCATAGGAAGAGTCCTGGTGGTTTCAAACTTCTTCCGTTTATGGTTGATGGAGGCCACTGTGCTCATTGGGACCTTCAATGCTACAGAATTTTTTCTGTACCCTTCCCCAGATCTGTGCCTCAATACAATCTTGTCTCGGAGGTCTCTGTTTTTTTCTGAGGCATACACTGTTAACTGTAGGACCTTATATAGATAGGTGTGTGCCTTCCCAAATCATGTCCAGATAACTGAATTTACCACAGGTGGACTCCAATCACATTGTAGAAACATCTAAAAGAAAGGAAACAGGATGCACGTGAGCTTAATTTTGAGTGTCATGGCAAAGGCTGTGAATATGTATGTACATGTGATTTTTTTCGTTATTTATTTTTGATAAATTTGCAAAGATTTCAAACAAACTGCTTTCACATTGTCATTATGGGGTATTGTTTGTAGTATTTGGAGGAAAATAATAAATTTAATACATTTTGGAATAAGGCTGTAACATAAAATATGGAAAAAGTGAAGCGCTGTGAATACTTTCCGGATGCACTGTAGGACATTGGTGACATTCAATAGTATTTCAGGAGAAAGAGTTTTCCCCATAGCATCGGCTACTGATGCAACATCTCGTTCTCTCCTTTCAGGATGCCAAGGTTAGGTTCAGTAACCCGAGATGTTCTGTGTGTTACTGTACAAGTCTACATCACATCATTAATTAGAATTTTCTTCTGTAAGTTTCGTTAAATATTCGGATGTTGTTAAAGCCCCCATGGTGGTACCAAGCCAACAACATCCCCTTGTCCAACTCTCCCAACCTAAAGAACCCTAATAAAACGTTATTAGGTGTTCGGTGGACTGTGGCAGCCATGTGCATAGGCTTCGGGTCCATGGCCGGCATAGGCACAGGCTCAGGGTCGATATAAATGTTAAAAAAAACATGGAGCAGACTCTGGCAGGGCATCCAGGGTTCAAGCAGGCTCAGGGATGTTGAAAGCTTCCTCCACCTCACCCACCGTACAAAAGGTCCACTAATTTTAGAGACAGATCCTACAAGTTCACTCAGTGTCCCTTGAGACAATCAATGGGTGACCTAAATTTAATGGTTCATTAAGATCAGCTTGATAAAAAGAAATATTGGCACTGTGAGCATAATGAATTTGGTATGAAAAGCCAAAATACTCACAAAGTAATTCCTGAGGGGTTGATTCTCATGAGTAAGGAGATCCACTTTTGCACTGGTTCTTCTGTAACATCATAGTAGCAACCTATATTTTGGCCTTTGAATCTGGACTGTCTGCAAAGCAAGTGCAAAATTGAGAAACAGAAAACAATGATTATATTCATCATATTATTGACCTAACAGACTCTTTGGGTGATGAATCCTCACATTGTACAAATGATCATCCATTCAGATACACCAAAAGCTTAGCATTGAAGTAAAGATAATTAAGGTTTTGAGCAATGAATAAACAGGTTATTTGCCATGTCTAAAAGTCAAACACTGACAAGAACAGTATTGGAAAGTGTGGAGCTATTGACCTTTGTAACTCTTAACTGTTGATGCAGTTGACCTTTGCTCCTCAAGCCTCTCCTCTCATACATATGAGGCAAGTATCGGGACAGAAGTATGTCACTGCTGAGGTCACTGGGCAACCCCATCAACACCCTGAAGTTTCAACAAAGAACCTTATAACCTTTGATTCAGATCACGCCACATGTATTTCAAGAGGTCGCATTTGCCCTTAGCAAGATGCTTTAAAACAAAGAGATCTATTCAGGAGCAAACCTGCAGGACAGCTGTGTCTGGCTAAGAGGGCTATTTTCGGCACTGATGGCTATAACAAAGAAACTTTATTTCTTTTATTTTGGCAGTACAGTGAATGTCTTTAACTAAAGAAATTCTGATGTAAATTAAGAATTTGACTATATTATTAACATAACATCAGCTAAAACACAAATCATGATTTCTCCCATAAACTAGTGTATAAATAGGTGATTTAGATTAATGATTTCATATTCACTCAGGACATGGGTTAGTGTGTGCTCATTAGTCATGTCAATGCTAAAGGCATTCCTGTAGGTCACTGGGAGCATGGCTAGCAGCGCCAAGGTAATGGGTTTAATTCCTAGGGAATGCGTACTGCTGAGATATATAGCTTGGCTAAAAGTGTCTGCCAAATGCATCAAATGTTAACATTAATGGGAACCCATGAGATGCTTAATGTGGAACAGTTTAGCAAGATCTGTCTACCTCAGCTCAAGTACTCAATTGTTTTCTGGCTGGCACCAGTGGATACTTTATGGGACTAGTACAACTAACACTTTTTGTCTTTGCTTGATCTTTCCTATTATTTTTTATAGTAGTAATTGTAATAGTAATACTAGTGTCAATATGCAGATAGCCGAGTCCACATAGCTTTGCTCTAAATAACTGACTGATTCTGTTGTATTCATCAAAATCCAAAGTATTACTTATTAACAAGAAAACATTCCAAAATTTTTTTCTTTTTAACATCGTAAAAAGTTTTGACATTTTATGTCACGTCAATTATAAGTCCCACGGGCCTGCCATTAATTTTAATAATACCCACCAACAAATTCTAGTAATCAATTTAATGTGACCTTTGCACTATTTAAATTTATCTCCATGACAATACAACAATGAGACGCAGGTAGCGCTTTTGCGTTCCACTCAGCTGAACTCAATAATTTTATCAGGGAATAGCCTATAATTGTATACAATGTAAATGGTAGCTGAAACACAAGCTTCAGCAACAGAAAAACACATTTACTCGCATGAGCAGTCAGAGTGAGGGAGCTGTGAGTGCAAGCTTCATAATTCCAGAGGAGATAGCAAGAATATGCAAGCTGTTCAAAAAAACTGTATTAAAAAGGGATGTGGTGTTGTGTGCCTGGACAAAAAATCAGTCTTTTTTAACATCAGCCTTTCCCGAGGACTGCTCACAAGGGAACGGTGCATCAACAACAGAATTACAACTTGTTGGGCTGACAACAGATGGTGCACCTGCGATGTGTGGGGAGGTCAGTGGTTTGATCGGTTTGGTTTGAGAAAAGGTGAGGCACACAGGAGAAAACCTGCTGGCCTACCACTGCATCATTCACTAGAAGGTCCTCTGTGGTAAGGCGTTGGACACGGGACATGTAATGACAGTTTTATACAAAACAGTAAACTTTATTCATTCACAGGGCTTGAATCACTGACAGTTCAGGGTATTTTTAGAATACGTGGATGACGATGTATCACTTCACTCATTTCATGGAAAGCAAACAAAATGTCATCCTCAAGCTTGAGAATGAAAAAAATGTCTGAATGACTTGGCATTTTTCACTTTTCACCTTTTCAAATTAAGAGCTACCAAAATTTTGCCAAATTATACAATTTTATATACAACTTTTGGACTATTTTTAAATTGACTATACTTGCTTTATCAAAGAGTTTTGCTGCAATCCATAAGTATTTTTTAACTGGCAGTAGTCAATATAAATAAATACATATGTACATACATACAGTACATGCATATATAAACAAATCAGTTTGCTAGACAAAGACATTGTTTCTTGTTTTGTTAAAGAAAAAAAGCCTACTATGACAAAAAATGCTTTGCATTAAGTTCTGAAGTACAGGTACATCTATGCATATATATACAGTTATCAGAACACTAGTACACATATTTATACAATAAAAAAAAAAAAAAATGCTAAAAGTATATGTCTGCCCCAATTTTTTTTTTCCACAAGCCTCAGTTTGGCCCTTGTAAGTTTAGATTTGACACCCCGTTTTATGTTATGCAAGATTTAGTTTATTTTATAAACCTCTACATATATGTGCAATCCAGGTAATGTAAGATCAAAGAAAGAAAGTCAAATTCATACAGGCCTATAGTTTTCAAGAAAAATCCCAGTTACCATAGTTACCATTTATTTTATGAAAAGATGAGAGGAATACGCGGTTGTCAGCGAGATAATTCACAGGAGCAGCTCAATTTTTTTTTTTTTTTAAAGTTAAGCTTTGGTTCAGGGTGTTCATGATGACAGAAACTGAACACCTTAGTGTGTAACACTTTTAAAGTCCATGTCAACCCAAAGCAAGGATTACTAAAGGCACAACTGCAGTGCCAAAAGTAAGAGTAAGAGAGGGCTCTGCCTAATGCCTTGTTGAAGCAGGAAAGGGAATGAGTGCACACTGTTTGTTTCCACTGATGCCACTGGAGGAACATTGGAGGAATTTGCTCAAAGAAATCATCAGAAAAGTCAGTTGTCTATTAGATGGTAATAGTATCTCCACTCTGTCAAATGCCTTCCCTGGTATCTTCTATATTTGTGATAGGTGTATTAAGAATATCAAGAAGCTTTCTAGTGTTGTAAAATGAATCTTCCAATCATGAATCCTCTCTGGTTTGTAGAAGTAATTTCAGCTAAATCTTCTATAGTTAATAAGTAAGTAAGTAAATAAATAAATTATTGTAAAGTAATTTGTTTACATCTTTGTAGTCAAATGCAAAATCGAAATATGTCTAACTACTACATAATAACTATATAACTACATCAAATCTTTCTTTCTTAGCTATTAAAGTGATTGCTGACAGGTGGCCACTAGTCATTTGATGACTTATTGTACTTCAAAACAATTACATTGTATCGTCCAGTTCAGGGTTTCTCAATTCTGGCCCTGGAGGGCCACTGTCCTGCAGAGTTTAGCTCCAACCCCTCTAGAGCTGTATTTGATTAACACTTTTCTGGTATTTTAGCAATAGTGATGGTGGTAAATTTGATCCATTACAAGTTTGAGAACTTGGGAACTGAGGTACACAATTCTGTATAAAATGCTAAATAAATTTTATTTGGGTGCATAGGTGATTTCTCTTCGTAGTGACCTTATTCTAGGGATCAGCCTTGATGCTGCTGCAGCTTTAACTTGGTGGACCATCCTCCCTCAGGATTTTTAGCAATTTCCATTCTAGAAAGCACCAATTACTGTTGCCAGGATACTGCAGAGGCTTGAGCTTGCACAGTCACCAGAACCAGTGCCAACCCAGAGCTGTATTCTCCTTTGGCTGTTCTGCATAATGTGAGAAAATGCCAGGCTAATCTAATCATAGTGGATTTGGTGAAGTGCTGGAGCTTGTGTTGCATGTGTGCATGACTGAAAACTCCAGTCTAGAGATTTTTTTTTTTCTGTGTCACTTTGCTATAACCGTGTCAACGAGGAGTTTTATTAATGTTAATGTCCTAGTGGTAGATGATAAATTTCATCAGATATGAAAGACAGCAACAAAGAGGTAGACAGCATGACTATGATTAAGAGATAAATGGAAATGTCCTTGTAAGGACTCTTCTGAATAATGATTAAAAACATAATAATGTAAAGAGTACATTAATATTTAATTTTATTTTGAAGGACATGGCTTTGCTAATTTATAAATAGCCTGAATGTTTCACCTTGTTTTATATCATCTATGCATGTTGTACTGGCAGTAACACAGGATTCATTCCAACATTTCATTTTTCAGTTGAACAAATTAGTGGTTAATATTGTTAAGTTCCAGTGAGAAAGAAGGTGAGTGAAAGACAAGGACAAAGCAGATTCCATGGGTCAAGTGAAAAGGTCAAGCTATTTCTTTTGCATGAGAATTACCTCGTTGACTGCAGTATCATGAATGTTGATTGATTAGGGTGTTTGCAGAAATATTTCTGAATCTGATTCTTTGCAGTGTTGGACAGAAATAAGCATCAGTTATTGGGTTTATTGTTACTTTTCCTCACAATGTAAAGCATGCTGTGTAAAATTCCCTTTTAAATTTGAATATGAAAACCCAAAGTAGGTCTTTAGAGAAAACTGATATGTCTGTCTAATGGAATAACTCATTCTCTCTCTCTTTCTGTTGCAGTTCCTTTGGGAGATATAACAATGATGTCTGGGTCATCTGAATAGCATTGCTCAAGCTGTATAAAAGTTAAAGCATTGTCATTGTTTAATGATACTGAAACCACAACAGTGAAAAGGTAAATAACTGAAGCATAAAATGACTAAATCACAAGGAATTGGGACATGACCCAGGTTGGATTCTGAGTCCTTGTGAGTCAACACCTCTTATTTATAGTATGTATATAATATAATATGCACTATGTGACTCTATAAATCACATCTACTTAGACTTTCTACTATTCATTAAATTCCAGGTTTCGGTTTCCTCCTCTCTCACTTTTTCTCCATTTTCAGTAAATTTGTAAATGTATGCCCATAATCTACTGTCGCTTTTTAATTTACAGTACTTGCTCGTAAGTACCATTCCCTCATAATTCGTACACCCTTGCAAACTTGTAATTCATTGTCATGCACAATAATTTGAAAACATAATTATTGACTGCATTGTTTGTGTTACTTCATTTCAGTGTGCATGTAAATGTTCCAGTGTTACACAATGTGTTGATAAATGTATGCACACCACAAATCTTCGGTTACTGTGGTATAAGTGACATTTTCAGACTGATCGAATGACACACACAATGACCACAATGCACCTTGACTTTCCCATGCTCCTCACTTACAAATACAGTTTAATGAGTTTTTTTTAGCTCTCTCGCTCCCATTGTTTGCCTTTTCTTTGCATGTGCAACAAAAAAAGGCAGTTTTCTGTCAGTTGAACATCTTGACATGTGAGCTGTTTTTTGAAAGGTTGTTTTTTTTCCAATAGACTCTTACTATACAGTATATGCTTACAGTATATACGTATACTACAAAAACTGTTGATTGCCACAAATAAACTAACTGGATAATGCATACTGACTTTTGTGTAGTAACGAAATGACTACGGGTACTTGTGGGTTCCAGTATCTGGATACCCCAAATAATGATAAAATGTGATGTATGCGTTGGTTCCCGACTCCCGACTCCATTGTATGTTCCTTGGGAATTTCCCACTGGCTGGTATGGGAGTCTAGAGATTAATGGTCAGCTTAAAATAACTCAATGGTTTACATCAAATTTAACTTATCCACCTTATTTTTCAATGCCGACGTAAGCTGTTTTCTGATAATGTGTTAGACGTCCGGTTCATAATCCACCATAGGGCAATAACGAGAAGAATATCAAAGTGCAGTAAACAGTAAAACAGTTTCATAATTAAGATAATACATTAAAATAATATGCTAAGATACACCAGTTTGCAACATCAAGCAGTAAAACAAGCTTTTTGTGCAGCTAAAAATAGCTGGAAATGGATGACCAGAAGGCAGACACAAAAAATTTACAAATGCCTGCACCCACACTTATGGGAAAAATAAGGTGGATACACTGAAGCATTTTCACACACTAAATGAGTTGTAAATAAAATATGTAAAACAAGTACACAGACCTGTTGTAAATACATAACCTTGAAACACCTGCATTAATTTGTACTTGACCTTGCATTGTAACCCATGACAGAGAGAAAAGTCAGAGATAAGGAGATATAAAAGCCCTCAAATAAGCAGTAATGTGAGTTATTTCCGCTGATAGAGCAGATTCTTACCAGATTTGCTGTGAGAGAAATGCTCAGCTCAAACACAGGGAAGGAGTTTTATATATAAGCCAGTCATAACTTTCACTAAATTGTGTAACCAGTTTCTTGCTCTGTGAACTACATGGTGATGTTTAACAGACCATTTCCTTTAGACTGCTTGCTCAGCTGGAGAAGTCCCCCCAGGGCAAGAGATGCTAACTAATAACACATATTAGCAACATGTGCTGATTAGCAAAGGTGATAAAGTTAAAGCTCCAGTGAAAGCAGTAATTAATAATGTAGAAAAAGTTCATTGGCCATTCATTTATCATGTCACAGCTTAGAATAAACTATGATGTAAGAGTGAGAAATGGGAGAGGGAAATTCTGAACCTGCTAGGTCCCATGAACTTGAACACTGGTTCCTCTGAATATGCTTTTTAGAATTTTTTATATATTTAAATTTTTATATTTAATTACATTTTTATAGATATAAAATTATAAAACATAGCACCATACAACATGATATAATATATAGCATTTTTCATGGTGCACATTATTTCAAAACAGCTTTACATAAAAATAACGTACATAACTGAAAAAATTGTAAGCATCCATTAACTACATTAGTTAACATAAATTAACACTGAAAAAGTAATTCTAAGTGATGTTAATTTTAACATTTAGGCAAATAATATATTACAGGATCAAACATTGTAACTTTAAATATTATTTAACTGACCTAAGCTGACATGTCACAATTAAGTCCAATGATCATGAAGACGATTCAAATTGAAGCATGTTTATTAAATCAAAGTAAGCTAAAGTAAACATCAATTAGAAACTTAATGAATAAGCATGACAACTGATGAATGACGAAAATAGGCAGACAGAAACCAAGAGAAGCATAATAAGACTCAGTGAAAACAGAGCAAAAGCTAAACTGAACATAATGGTGACAGAACACCCCCTACAGAAAGGTGCGACCTTGCACCATAGCGGATCGACAGAGGAATAGGGAATGTGGGGGCTTTGCAGGTGGACGAGTGACTGGCGAGGAACCACAACTAGGCAGGAGGTAGAGCAGATGGCGGAAGGACCCCTGGAGGAGTTGATGGGAGACACAGCCATGGAGGGTCTGATGGTGGAAGGAACTAGGGAGGAGGCAATGGCAGGATGGAAAAGGTGGATGCCCAGAGCACAGGTGGTATGAGGACCCACGGCGGAATCAATGGTGAGAGGAGACAGTGTCCAGACGACCAGCAGTGTAGCCGAGAAGTCTAGAGACCCTGGGTGAGCCAAGAGGCTGAAGGGACCAGGAAACTAGTGAGAGGTCAGTATGGAGCTGCAGCAACAATCTGCCGAGACGTACCCTGGAAGGGTGATGTCCGACCAAGGTGGAGCTGGACGGTGCCGGGTGGAGCTGAGAGCACAGGAGTTCACACATCTTGGCTGAGCTGGAGAACTAAAATTCTACGTTGGATTCGAACATGTAAGAGCCAGTTGAGGAGCCAAGGGACTGAAGGGCACCAGCGAAGGTTGGCCGAGAGATTGACTAGTCTGTGCAGAGGAGGTGGGAGAGGGAGGCAGCGTGGGTGTATTATACACAGTAATGAAGTTTTTAAGCTGGGAAGGACCATTGGTGATGACAGCTTTGGGCTGGGCAGGATCAACAGTGATGAAAGCTTTGGGCTAGGCAGAACCAACAATGATGAAATCTTTAGGCTGGGCAGGATCAGCGGTGATGATAGCTTTGGACTGGGCAGGACCAGTGGTGATGAAGTCTTTAAGCTGGGCAGGACCAGCGGTGATGAAGGCTTTGGGCTGTGCAGAACCAACCGTGATGAAAGGTTTGGGCTGGGCAGAACCAACAGTGACAAAGTTTTTAGGCTGGGCAGGACCAGCGGCGATGAAGGCTTTGAGCTTGGCAGACCCAGCAGTTATAAAGTCTGTGGAGGAAGGCTTTGGACTGGGCAGTACCAGTGGTGATGAAGTCTTTAAGCTGGGCATGACCAGTGGTGATTAAGGCTTTGGGCTGAGCAGAACCAGCAGTGATGAAGTCTTTAAGCTGGGCAGGACCTGTGGTGATGAAGGCTTTGGGCTGGGCAGAGCCAGTGGTGATGAAGTCTTTAAGCAGGGTGGAAACAGTGGATGAAGGCTATCATCTTCTTCTCTATTTCCCACTGGTTCAAAGGTAGAAGTTGGTCACACTGGGCTTCTTTTGACTCTGGGACAAACGTGGCCCCATGTTTAGGGTCTGTTGAGGGCACTGGCATTGGCTCACCAGCTCTGCACTGGGCTCAGGCTCCTTTCCCGCAATGGGTGGCCGTGCAGTGACCAATAACGCTGGCTTCAGGTAAAGGTAGGCACAGATATTGGAGGATCACCTCTTTCCAGTTTCACTTTTCCATTTCAGGTATGCCCAGCAGGAAATAATAATTTGCCCCAATCCAATAAAGAGACTTTTTTGTCTCGTCATTAAAGTTTGTTTTTACAGCCAGCTGACAGAGTTGATAAGAGTTCATGAAAACAAAACTAAAGCTAAACTGATCATAATGGTGATGATATTAATTTTTAAAAGTTGTATTTTTATTAACATTTAAATACTGCAATAAATAAATTGCTCTTTGTTAGGTAATTTTTGTTAATGCGTTAAATAACATTAACTAATGGTACCTTGTTGGTGAACGTAACCAAACCTTCTTGTGTTCACCAAAACTGCGTTTAGATGATCAAGTCAAAAATAGTAATGAGCAAAAGAAAGAAAGAAAGAAAGAAAGAAAAAGTTATACATTTATATAATAATTTACATTATAATAATTTAGCCATACACTTTTATTATTTGCATTAAAATACTCAAACCTCCACACAGTCCACAGTTAACCTGTTTCTATAGGAGGCAATTGTTTCACTGTCAGAACTTAAAAGTAATGCTAAAATACATTATTTGTAATAAGTAAGGAACAATAAATAAATAAATAAATTATGGTTTTTGAGTAATTCAGAACTTCCTATATTTTTTAAATTTACATGAACTTAAATTTTATTAGTTTTCTTTTTAATGATAATTATGTGCTCACTGGATCAGGGATGCATGGGACATTTAAAGAGCCTAAAAATGACAGCCCACAGCTGGCAACCTGTACTGTAGCAGTTGACTGGTTACCTGGTGAAGCTAAATAGGGTTGATCAAATGTGTCATGTCATGTAAATTTACTGTGCATGTATCTACAGATAAAATCTGTTCCTCTTCATCAAACGTAAACCATTGAAAATGTAGGTTTAATTTACAAATGTGGCTGCTCTTCACTACTATCCACTTCGGGTCTCATCTCAGTAACTCTTGCAATGTCTTTAATGTATTTAATACTCCATTGATAGGTCAATAATTGTCATTTTGATTTGTTTAACTGTGACAACTTCTCTTTTCATTGTTAAAATTGTTAACTTCATCTTCTGTAGCCTTTTAAATAAACTGAACCACTGGGCTTTGGCGACCTCTTGTGGCTACATTCTCATTGAAGTAATCATCCTCCATTTGACCTCTTTAGAAAAACAGTGCGCACAAGTTGTTATCTGAATTGAATTGCCGATTGGGAATGGCAGGATGAAATACTCTGTATTTGAAAGATGGATTTCATGAGCATCTGGAGCACAACACTTGACATCCATCCTTGGTCTGAGTGGTGCTCACATGGCTGCTGTAAAAGAAAACACAGACAAAACTTAATTAACATAATTAATTAAAAATGTTTACTTGAATCTACTCCACTGTCAAAAGAGCTGCCACAAAGTTTAGCTATATCTATAGTTGAATATAGTTACATTATAAAGTTATATCTTACTCGGATACTCTGATTCAATGAAAAAGTCACACATGGTTTTGTTTGTGCTCTCTGCTGCCTTGCCCATATAAAAATGTAATATATGACATATATGTACCTGTATGTGCTGTTGTCATATATGCTGTCTCATAAGTTGATTTAAGGTGTTAATCTGATGAATTAGTTATGGATAAAAAATAATGCATTAAAATTTTTTACACATTTAACGCCCCGCCCCACGTACGTCATCTCACATTTCATAACCTTAGCTGCATCTCGTTTTGGAAACTGTGTCCCACAGAAGCTGCATTTGTAGGCTGCAAACGTCATCAAGGATGTCTTATTTAAGAAAAGTAACCGTAATAAAATTGACTGTTATTCCTTTTTAGGTGTAAAATACTATCATTTCTTTTTTACTTTGCAATTTAATGGTTCCTTTTTATGAGACTGCCTCGATGACGAATACAACCTTCGAAATGAAACACAGCTAAAGCCCTGTCCCAAATGGCACAATGACCACCGAGTGTATGTCCGTTAAGTCCACAGGACCACAGGGTGTCTCATGAGTTATTTTAGCTTTCAGAAGGGTGCTCGCAAGCACCCCCTTTGCGACTGATATGCGCCCTTGATGCGCACTTCTGCTGAGCCCGCACTCAAGCGCACTCCACGGCAGACTTCTACTCAACAGTCAAAGCGGCGTTACGTCATTAAAGTGTGGACTCAGAGGAAGACCGGGAGGGTTTAGGCTGCAATCTGGAACAGGGCCTAAGTGGCACTGTGTGCAGTGTGTGACATCAAAGTACCACGAGAGTGATTTGAAAGCATAAGCATGTCTGCTCCCTTATCACTCTTGCGGTACTTTGATGTCATATATTGATTGGTCTGCGCAGCACCGCTTCAAGCAGAGCACACCTGTACAGTTGATTGGTGACAAATATGTCAAGGCAACAACTCATGATGTGATGGAGCCTATAGAATGCATATGCCCCTAAAATTGGACAAAAAATGCCCCTGCACAATTAAATTAAATATATTATCTGTAACATACTGAAAATGAATGGAAAGTGTTGATTGTGGAATTAAATTAAGAGCTGCTCATGTTGCACCATACTTGTTTTTACGCATTCTTACAGTGTCACACATTATAACCAATCACACACAATTTAGTTGAGCTTGGAAATACAATAGCCAATCAGAGGGCTTCAGATGAGTCATCACTGTAACTCAGTTTTGTTGAGTGTGCACATTCGCCGACTGAATTCCAGACTCTTGTGAATTCTCTCATCATAAACAACCAAGTGCAGATATACATACAATGTAAGTAAGGGATTCATTTCATAGTGTAGACCGCTTTAGTGATTATAATGATTTAAAGGGGTCATAGGATTACCATTTTCCACAAGTTCGTATGATTCTTTAGGGTCTTAATAAAAAGTCCATAACATACTTTGGTTAAAATTTCTCAATGGTAGTGTAGAAAACACCCTTTTACCTCAAAATCAGAAATCAGCCCATTCTGTTGCATGTTCCTTTAAATGCTAATGAGCTCTGTTCACCCCACCCTCCCTTCTCTCTGTGGAGTGACAAGCCAATCTTTGAGGCTGTTTACTTTAGCCGCGAAACTTGGTAACTAGCATATTATTAACAAAGACGATTTGCAAAGATGCATTAAAAATATACTCACATCTGCTGAAGCTGGATCACGAATAATTTGTGCGAACATAGATGCATTTAGATAGATCAGGGGTGCATTCCCTTCACAAACAAAAGTAACGTTAATCCTCTGCATCTTCAGCGGCTCGGATGTTGGGATCTGTCGGTGTGACATCACACAGGCAAGAAGCTGAGAATGGCTTGATTTGAAGGGGATATTATTTTTGCAAATTAAATAAAAACCACTGGATTTTTATCATTATAGGCTAGACGTGTACACACACTGCCAACACACATTTATGTTCAAACAACATGTAAATGTGAATTTTGCATCCGATGACCCGATGAAATTGTCTTTTTTTTTGAGAGTGCTTAAACTCTCGATAGATCGATAGATAGAAGTTATATAATTTATTTGCTGTTTACAAATACAAATTCAGTCTTATTAAAAATATTTTATTAGCCTACATGATAAAGGAGATGACAATGACAACGGAACAGAAGAAAATGGCATTCCTTCAGTCTCTACAAGGACTTGTACCATGGCAGAACAACATTGTTTGTCGCAGACAACTAAGTGATATATAATGCTATGTTGTATAATAAATGATAAGACACTTGTTCTTTGCTTTGTTTTATTTTAAATAAGAAGGTGTAACAATAAAGTATATTAAAGTGCAAAAGTTCTCGTCTTCGTGCGTGTGCTCTATACACACATCCGTGACAGAAGATCGGACCTTTAAAAAAGTAAGCGGCGTGTTAACCCCGTGTTTTTTGTTTGCGTTTTGTGTCAGTTTTTATATTTTATTTTTTCGTCATGGATGACCCGGCCGTCCTCGTCCTCCTGCTGGAGCAGTGGGACCACTCTCTCGAGGACCACACCACGGACTTCATGTTTCTTGCCAACTACACACATTACCCGGACAACTGCCTCTGCTCTTTTTATTTTGCTGGACTGAACGCCACCACACGAGTGCAGTTGTCCAGGGAGGGTCCTCGAGAGAGCCTCGCCGCCTATGTTGAGTGGGTGCTGGTGTCCTGCAACTCTTCGTTGACCGTGGACTTCGCGGATTACGACACCAGCCCCACTCTTGACCCAGAGCCCAGCCAACAATCACCTCGATTTGCGGAGCATGAGCCCAAGCCCACCGCGGACGGAGAGCCAGAGCCCAGCGTGACCGAAGAGCCATTGCCTAAAGGAGCGACAGAGCTAAGGATCACCCCAGAGCCAGAGCCCGTCACGTCCGACCAGGTGCGAGAGCCGGCTACAATGCACGCAAAAGAGGAAGTTACAGTGGAGCGTAAGGATGCCAAGGAAGGCCCCGCCCACTGCACCTCCGCTGAGGGTGAGCTGAGACTGGATCTGGGATATGTGGAACAAGACTTAATCGATTTCCAGGAAGATATATATGTGGGACAGGACCTGATTGAGTTCTATGGGGATTTATATGAAGACATCCCCACTCTTCTTCCACCATCGTCTGAACTACCTGCCTTCCTGGATTTCCCACCTACCATCCCTCTGTTATATCCATCTATTGTCCCTCCTGCCTCAGTCCCGCCACCGCTGTCTCCTGGCAGCCCCTCTGCTCACCCTCAGCCCACCATCTGTGCGGTGGGCTCGCTGCAGGTCTGCCAGTCTCCATCGGTGTCGTGGCTGGAGGATCCCTCATCTCCGCCTCCGGCCTCTGAGTCCCGGACTCCGCCTCGGCCCTCCGACCCAGCAGCTCCACCCCGGCTCTCAGCTCCCTCGTCTTCACCTTCGCCTGCCAGCCCACCAGCTCCACCGGGCTCCCTCGTCCCTCCGGCTCCGCCTTGGTCGGTCGTCATCTCGCCATCGCCTCAGGACTCCGCTCCTCCGGCTTAGCCTTGTCGCTCCATTCCACTGGCTCCGTTGGGCTCTTCCCTCCCTCCGGCTCCACCTCAGTCCTCTGTCACTCCAGCTCCGCCGCGGACCTCCGGAGCTCTGCCTCCGCCGCGGACCTCCGGAGCTCTGCCTCCGCCTCAGTCGCCAGAGCCTTGGGCTCCGCCTTGGCCCTCTGGATCCACGGTGTCGCCCAGGATCATCGGCTGTCCGTCTTCACCTTGGGCTCCACCTCCACCTGCTCCGCTGCCGTCGGTCGGCCCCCTGGAGTCGTCAGCCCTTCCTCCACCATGGCTCCTCCCTCCGTCGGCTCCACCGTGGGCTACCATCATGGCTGCGGCCTGGGTCTCACTTGGCTCCTCCTGCTCCGGGTCCCTTCTGTCTCCTCCATGGCTCCTCCCTCCATCGTCACCACCCTGGAATTTGTTTGTTGTCCTCCTCCTGGGAGTCCGTCCTCTGCCAAAGCCTCCTCCGACCATGACCTTTTGTTGCCATCCCACATCCACTCCTTTGTTTTTTTTTTTCCACGGTGCGAGGTCGCGCCTTCCGGGAGGAGGAGTAATGTCGCACCCCTTGGACTCTTTGTGTTGGTTTTGCCCATTGTCACACCCCCATTGGACTGTTTATGTTAGTTTTTCCCTGCTATGCCCATATTTGGTTCTTCCTGCCCTCGTTGTGTTCTAATTAGTTAACTCACTTCACCTGTTTGTGTTTCATTAGCCACCCTTTATAAGTTGTATTCAGTTATGTGTCTCTGTCCGATCTCAAGGTTGCTTTGCTGTGTGTTCACCTGCCTTCTTGGATTTACCTGTTTGAAGTTATTAAAATACCTGTCGTGTTATTCTCGTCTTCGCGCGCGTGCTCTATACACACATTCGTGACACAGGCTACGCGTGCTACACACAGAAGTATTCAACACAGGTTCGACGCACAAGTAAATTGGGCTTTACCCTGATGCAGTGGACAGCACATTCCAGGGCCCAGTTTATGGCAGGCCCCTCTCTGACCACGATAGTGGACAAAGGTTTGCTACATTTTGATTGGATCCTGGTGGAGTAACATAAGCAAACTGTCCAGTGGGTGAAACAGAGAGGGATCACAAAGAGCCATCCAAATCCATTCATAACTAGGTTTTCAAACCTTAAAACTGATGAATGCTACAAAACACACATCTTATATATATTTAGAGAAATAAGTATTCCTAGTGACAGCAATGTGTAGTGCAACATCCTACGCAAACTCGGCTGTTAATGGACAAATAAATGCATCCATGACAATCTTTTCCCATCATGTTTGGACTTGTGTTCAAACATTGCCAAATGCATTCTGTTTATGGTTTGGAAAGTGAGAAATGCACCGGTAAAACTTTAGTGAGACTTTTCTAGCTTTGTGTTTGGACTATGCAAATAAATTCCACAGGAGGAAAGAAGGGTGGGCCACCCCATATCCCCCCACTCTGATGGAACCAGCCAATCACAGCATGGAAATGGAGAAGTGCCAAATTGCAATCTCCTCCTCAACGGAAAGGGATAAGAGTACCCTTCCAAAAGACACTCTTTGTTCTGAGTCTCTAAAGTCTTACAGGGAAAGCAGCAACAGAAACACCTGTCCTGAGTCTCTTATCCAGTGAGACAATAGCAGATACACTGGTTCTGAGTCTGAGTACTGTTAAGGAAAGAGCAGTAACAGATCACCCATTCTGAGTCTGAGCCCCACAAGGGTGAGACAATAGCAGATCACAAAGTTCTGAGTCTGCTACTTGTAAAAAAAGGGACACTAACAGGACAACCAAAGTTCTCAGTCTCAGACCTATTACAGGGAAGGCAGCAACAGAAAAACCCATTCTGAGTCTCCCATCCAGTGAGACAATAGCAGATACACTCGTTCTGAGTCCTGCGAAGAAAGGGACACAAACAGAACACAACCGTTCTGAGTCTGAGCCTTGCAAGGAAAGGACTGTAACAGATCACCCGTTCTGAGTCTGAGCCCTGCAAGGGTCAGACAATAGCAGAAACACCTACGTTCTGAGTCTCCCGTCAAGAGAGACCCTAACAGATCCAGTTCTGAGTCTGCGACCCACAAGGGTGAGACAACAACAGATACCATGTCTGAGTCTCCAGCTTTTGAGACAGCAACAGATCCAACTACGTTCTGAGCCTCCAGCCTGCGAGGAAAGAGATACTCTATGTTCAGAGTCTTCGTCCAGCGAGACAACAACAGATAAACATCCTGAGTCTCCATCCTAGAGAGACAAAGCAGATTGATCAAATTCTGAGTCTCTAGCCTAGAGAGGCAGAAGACAAACAGACATTTACAACACGGTTGAGCTCCGGCGAGCAAACCTTCACTTCAAGGTACTTTTGCTTGTGTGTTCCAAGCTAACGACCTTCAGCACCTACTCCAGGGCCACATCTGCGTGTTTCAGATCTAAGAACCCTTTGGTGCTCCAGGAGATCGGCATCCTACAGCGTTTCATGTTCAAGGCTGATGAAACAGATTCCTGCTCCTTTCCCACTGTCCTGCTAACAGTACAACCAGTGGAAGAAGTCACCGCCACCAGACTGCTCACTCAACCACAGAGAACGTAAATATCACTTCCAAACCTCTTCCAGAGACCTTGGCATTGTTGTATATTATCAGTATATGATTTTCTAAGTTACATTAGATATTATATAGCTGATTGCAGTTGACAACAAATCTTACACGTATTTGTTTGATGCATAATAAGGTTCTTCACCTTATTTGTTTCAAAGTAGCAACAGTTTATCTTTCCAGATAACATAGCTCTGACATAGTAACACTCAACATAATCACTTGCATTTTATGCATCTTTTGCACTTTATTCCTTTTTCATTCATGGTATTCATTTTGTAGTTGTTGATTACTCTTGTCTATCTTTTGTTAATAAAATCTATTTTATGTCTTCCTTGGGTTGATAATACAGTAAGAGACCTACAAATTAGAGAACACATCAGTCTTTCTTATGTGATGTACTTATAACCACACATTAAGTGACACATGATCCAAGAATCATAACGTCACCTGTGACGTGAGTACCCATCACTACACTATTTCGCCTCCCTAGGTTGGCGAAAGCAAAATTCACTACACTGGAGATGGTTCACTTTCCACTGTTAAATAGGTGTGTTCAACTTGAAGCAGCACTACATAGACGATCAGTATATGAAATCAAAGTACCACGAGAGCAATTTAAAAGCATAAGAAGCTACATATCAGACAAAAACAATGCTTTCAACCACTTCACATCCACTCTATTCTGGGAAACCCACTGGTTCATTGTTATGTGACGTATTATTCACTCACTGTGACATTCTGCATTGGATGCTTACACTAGGAAAGGGTTTCCTTTATGGTGTTGGAGGGTTTCCTCACTGAAGTCATCCAAGAATGTCCGTGGAGATCCAACTATGGCGGGATTATTGTTTCAAGAACTGTCTGCAAACTGTTAAGAAAACCTCTGTCTAGCAATTGACAAAGAATTCTGCAACTTCTTCAGAACCCATTGAGACAAATTTCACATCCACTGAGTGTCCGGAAACAGAAATCAAGCAAGAGAACCCTCCCGAGTACTGAGCATTCCAGGATATTTTCAGTAAGCAACTGGCGATGAAACTACCACCACACTGGCAAGGGACTGTGCCACTGACTTGCTGCTTGCGGCAACCTTACCTAAAGGAAAAGTCTATCCCCTGTCCATCCAGAAGGCCATGGCGGAGTACACAGAGGAGGCTCTTTCAGTGGATCTCTCTTCAGGATATCTCCCTCAGACCAATGGACAGATTGAGCACAAGATCCAGGAATAAGGAAGATACCTGTGGTCAAATTGCCATAGTCATCAACACAGCTGGAGCTAACTTTCATGTGCCAAGTATCCACAGAACTCATTACGTCAAGAAACCACAAGGTTAACACCATTCCAGAGCATACTCGGCTACCAACCGGCCCTGTTTCCCTGGCCAGGAGAGCCATCAGACATTTAAGATGTTAACCACTAGTTCCGGGAGAGCAAAAGCGTCTGGGACCAAGCGCACATCCACTTACAGAGAACAGTTCAGAGACACAAGAGCCAGGCTGATTCTAGAAGAACTGCTATACCCTAGTACCATCTAGGACAAAATGTCTGGCTCTCTACCAGGAACATCTGTCTTCAACTGCCCTGTCACAAACTAAGTCCTTGCTACATCTGTCCATTTACCAGGAAGCTTAATGAAGTAACTTACCATCTAAACCTTCCTCCTCACTATCGCATTTCACCTTCATTCCATGTATCACTGCTCAATGCATTCACCAATCCTGTTGTTCCTTCTTTATCAGGGTCTTATGGCAATGATGTATCTCCTCCTGTGGAAGCTGATGAAGGAAACTCAAGTCAAGACAATTCAGGAATCCCAACAATAGGGTGGCCGCCTCAAATATCCCGTTGACCAGGAAGGATACGGCCTAAAGGAGATATGCTTTGTCTCCCATACTGCAGCCACTATAGCACTATATGACAGACGTATCGCTTTCATTTAGTTTTTCCTTTTTTTATTCAAAATATTCACACACTTGCTTACCATGTCTTCAACTATCTGATATTCCAATTCACGAATACGTGTAAGTGAGTGTATTTTGCAGTTTTAAAACCTTTAAAAATGATCTGGATCGTGATCTATAATAGGAGATGGACGCCGCCATGTTTGTTTGCACTGCCGTTCAGAGAGTCCTGTCAGCTGGATTTACAGCACGTAAATTCACTAGTCTCTCCCAAAATACATGCAAGTAAGTGGCTGGTGAACTGGGAAAGGAATGGAGTGAATTATATCGTTACTTCATTTGATTCATATCTGATATGAATCAAACACATTGGCAAATTACACTTGAATGGATTGTTATTGCTGCTTCAATAGACATTCGTGTGTATTTTACAAACTCTAAATATATTGTTTTACTAGTACTAAAAATTGAAAACACTGCATAATTGTGATTATATGACAAGCGCAGCACATGTCTCTCTCTGGCTCAGTGCCAGCTAACGCGCAAAAACGCAGTTTGAATTTGGCAGTTGCGTGACATCACTGAAAGTTCTAAATCCCATATGTGGGATCGTACTCCCAGGGGCACAGAAATTAGAATCCCACATGTGGGACCGCACCGCTCAAATAGTTAAGCACTCACCAGTTACTCCACAGTTGTCAGGTCTTGTTGTTCCCTACCAGACTACTCACCAGACTACCTACCTGTGATACCTACTCATTTATGTCCAGGCTTCAGTCTTTTTCAGTCAGCCTATCCCTCCACTCTCTTCTCCTGCTCCTGTGGATTTATAAGGACTGTTAGTATCAGCTAAGTTACATTGTTACTCTTTGAACCAAGTCATTTACCTGCTTGTGTTGCTTTACATGCGGATCTTGATGTTTGGAGCCGGCACTTCAATCTAGGTCAGTTTTCTTTTGAACATTCATTTGGTATCTTACCATCCTAAACCTGGAAAGACCAATAACAACACATCTGCTGGTTGACAGACCAATCAAGACTAATGGTCCCTACCTCATTCTCATTCTTTTCCCAGTGAAGATCCTATTTTGTAAACTATCCTGAACGGATCCTGTTAAAGGGGGGCCGCTAAAATATTCAGAGGTGAGCCATTATTTTTAGGTACATCACCAAACACAGCTGCTTCTTTGGGGCTTTTTTCTTTCTGTTATCTTTATATCTTTTGTAGCGGGGACCAGCGCATCAAGGTGGGTTCTCACTTTCTTTCTTGTTTTAAGCAGCTACAGCTCCTTTCTGTCAGTTATTCCTTCATTTTAAGTGGTGTGACAAATTGGTATCATCCCGACACATTTATGGGAATAATTGCTATAATAACTGATATCAAGAGGCATGTTGTGGTGATCTTCTTAATCCCCCGTTGTTCGCATCTCTATTATGGTGACTGCAAGCCCACCTAGTAGCACAGGAAAAGAGAAAGATCCCTCTCGCTTGTGTGCGTACAGGTCTATGATTTCTTCTAAAGGCTCTTCTGTTCATAGCGTGTTTGGGAGTTAGACATGCACATGCTGTGCTCGCTAATCCCGAGTGTTGCCCGCACTGCTCTCAGTTCCCATTAAGAGTTTTAGAGTGCAGAGTGCAAGTTGCATCCGCAACTATGGGAGACCCAAGTCTTTCTGTGCCTTCTACGAAAATGAATGGGGTTGCTTCTCAGACCTGGTGCAGCTGGGAAGAGTTGATGGATGAGATCTCTCCTGAACTTCCTTCCCTCTTTGAATCAGGCAGGGGACAAAGAGGAGGAGGAGGAAGATGATGAGGAAATTTTGGGATGTAGAAATTTTGGGATAAACCCTTTTCACATAGTTTAGCTGGTAAACGTTTCTCTATGCTGGACGTTCACAATATGGAGGAGTTGTGGATGTCTAAAAAAGCACTGTGGTTGGGTCTGACGGACTTGTCAGAGAAGGAGAAGGCAGAATTTCCATTTTCTCCTAGTGAAGCTGAAAGCCCTTTTTGAGGCTGCAGTGACAAATACATATCAGCAGTGTGACCTACTCAGGAAGAATGTGGAAGCTTTTGAAACTTGCCTCCCCAGGAAGCCTAGTGCTCAACCCCCTCACCCAACCCATGCATCCAAGGTTTTCCAATAGGGTACAGAAACCATATGTCAACCCACCTCAGCAGTCAATGCAGGCGGAAGTTCACCCAAAACAGCCCTGGCCCAGAGGTAAGGCCTCATTTGCAGCAGCAGTGGCTAAGCATCGCCCAGCTAACCCTCAGTGGGGAAAAAAGAGATGGGGAACCTAACCTGTGGTCTGTTTTTTAATCAAAAGAGGGGCTAAAACACTCATGGAGTCCCATTCTGGATTTGCGGAACCTCAAGAAACACCTCAGAAAAGACAAAATACTCACAATAAAATTATTGATATTCATCCCAGGATCTGGTTTATGCATAAGTAGATCTAAAAGATGCTTACTTTAACAAAAGTATCTATCTGGCACACACCTTTGAATTTTTTACAGTTCCATTTGGGTTGTCATTAGCCCTGAGAGTATTCAAATGTGTCAAAATGTCTCTAACATCACTGAGAATAGCGGGTTTCAGAGTGTCAGCTTATTTGAAAGAGCTCCTCCTCTGTGGTAGCAGGCAAAGATAGATGTGAATCTGCTTGTATCTCATTTGAAGGGCTTAGGCAAAATAACAAAGAGAGAAATGGCCTGCTACGCTACAGAACGCACACATAAACTTCCTGGAACTGTTAACAGTGTTTCTTGCATTGAAACATTTTGTGCACTTCCTACAGAATCACTATGTTTTGGCCAAATCTGACAACACAACGCTGGTGGCATATATAAATTGCCAGGGGGCACACAGTGTAGCTAGAAAACTGACGGTAATACGGATCACTCTGAACTGGCCAGGGAAATTGTGGTTGATAGAGATAATCCAGCTCCTGTGAGATCAGCCCTGACCTTTTCTGTTGCTCAGGAACTTCCTCTCTCAAGCTCACAGGGAGATCTTTGGACAACATGGCTCTTTGGGCCTAAGCCCATGAGAGGTTGAATTTACGTGTTACGGGTTTGTCTCTGAGGGTGATTGAGAGGATTCAAAATGTAAGAGCAGCTTTGGTGCATTCTGTATACGATAGGAAATGGAATGTGTTTAATCTATGGTGCTAAAGGGGACCTGGATCTTTCTGTGCCTCCTGCACCTCTTTCTACTAGTGGTATGGTTACCTAATGGCTACTGCTTAAGGGTGTTTCAGTTGAAAACACTTGTGTAGCATTGAGCTGGGCTTCACCCCACACACTTTTGTCTCTTTTTTAAAGCCTGGATAATTTATAGGCAGTTGTTGGTGATATCTCACACTCTGGGCACTCTGGTGTCTGTGCTTGGGCCGTATACTCTTATGTCCATGTGTGTGGTTGTGTCCGTATAACACATGCTTGTGTTAATCAGCTACTACATACTTTCATGTTGTGTTCTGTTTTGCATTTTCTGTGTTAATTTCCTTTGATCTAGTTTTCCTAGTTGTCCTAATTATGTCATTAATTTCACCTGTGCTCCTGTGCTTGGAACAAGAGGATCGCTTCCTTGAGGACCACATGAGGGACTTTCTAAATCTTGCCCACCTAACGCATTACCCGAACAGCTGCCTGTGCACCTTTTACTTCGCCGGACTGAACAACTCGACAAAGGTTAAGCTACAATTACAGATTAAGTGCAAGATATTATGACAGAGCTGAGCATCGCCCCAGATCCTGAGCTTCAACATATGTCTGGTGTGTGAGCCAGCAACAAGGAGTCTCACTGTGAGAGTCCTTGACGAGTTTGAAGAAGTTGATAGGGACTCAACCCACACTCAGCGGGTGAGCTGCTACTGACCTCTGGAAAATACTATGAGGAACTTATGGACATTTGCAAAGAGGATTAAATTAACTGGGTTGGGAAGGTTATACCCTATGTTCCTGCATCTCCTATGTCACCTGAGTCTCTGCTGGCTCCGTCCAGCTCTCCTGCACCTCCTACATCTCCTGAGTCTCAGCTGGTTCCGTCCAACTCTCCTGTGTCTCCTGAGCTCCCTCTGACTTTCCTTACTCAGCCACTCAGCCTTCCTCTCCCACCTCCTCTCCTAATACCAACCTGTTCCTCAGCTTGTCTCTGCTGGTTCCCATCAGTCCCACAGCTCACCCTCAGTCAGCAGCATCCGGGCGCTCCGATCCACCTTGGAACTTTCAATCTCCAGCTCTCCCTAGGCGTGAGGATCCCCTGTCTCTGCCTCCAGCCTTCAATCCCGGGTTGCTCGGCTCCACCTGGGTCTCCACCTCCAGTGGCTCCTTCCCCATTGCTTGTCCCCAGGGTGTCGTCTGCCAAGTGTCCACCATGACTTCTCGTTCCCTTGATTTCACCCTGTCATACCATATAAAAAACCATGCATATAGATACATATATGTTTTTACATTATATGACCATATATTCTGACACTATGTGGGTAAATGGAGGAGAATGGGCAAGATGACTCCTCACCCAATGCAATTACTCTAATTAATCTTTGTCCTCTCCCTCAAGGCCCACCAGCCTTGATCTGAATTAAGCAAATTCAACTGCAAACCCAAACATATATGTTGTATAGCCTGCAATGCAAATAAGATGAGATCTGGATGTCACATTTTGTGCTTTATTGTATGAAGGATCAGCCACTGGAGAGTGCATTCTCAGAATAATATAATGAGTGAATAACATATTCTGTGGGTGGGATATAAATTTTATATCTGCATTATGCAATTTTAATCAGGTGTTGTACAGAGCAGGCATTCAATTATTTCACAAATGTTTTTACAAATGCCTGACCTCAGCACTGCCTTTAAATGAAAACCTGATATTCAGGGGAGCCTGTGCAACCTGCAAACTAACTCAAGGAGAAGGAGAGACCTATTTTTATGAAAGAAACTTCTGTCCGAATAACACACAATCTCTGCAGAGCAACAATATAAAAAAAAAAAATCAAAGCAAATTCTAATTTTTAAAATGATAATAACAAAATACATATCTAACTTTTTCACATAAATGACAAATACTCTTCCTGTTTAAAGCATGCATGTAATAGGCTCATCATTGTACACTTCTTGTAAAATATGTCTACACAAATGTCTATACAAAACAATAGTTTGACAAAACGTTTCGTTTCGTAGACACGTTTCGTTTCATGTTTTATGTGGATATTCCATTGACGTAATGATTTTTATACTGTACAAATGAAGTATATTGGGTTAGGGGTTTATTGTCCTAATAAGGTGGCATCCATTTGGTAATTTTAATATGTATAATTACTTACACTCTATGTTACTATTGCATCCTGCACAATAGTATCTGCAAATAGTATATACCATACCATAACAATACCATACCAATATATATATATATATTGTGACGAGCGTCCCGAGTTTCAATCAGCGTTGCCCTGGTAACCAACGAGGGAGCACCAGCCAGACTCGTCAGCGGCTCATTCAGCCCAGCCCTGTCTCGTTAGCCCGCAGCCAGATAAGCTGTGTGAGGCGCACTCACGGGCTGAGCTTCATTCAAGCCAGAAGCAAGCCACGCATGTGCTACGCTCGAGCTTCGATTGACTCTCAACGAAGAAACTAATTACTTTTCTCTCTCTCTCCAGAAGCCAGCCTCTAGCCTCGCCTTGTCCTGTTTCGACAGCGAGAACAAGCCGGGAATCCAGCGGCTTCGAGAGGGAGCACCTTAAAGGGGTCACTCAGTGCCCCACGCAAGACCTTATTTTTTCCCACATTATTTCTGTCAATAAATCCACCCTCCGGGGAATTTTCTGTTATCCCTTACCTTGTTGTCCTGTGCTCCTTTACGACTCGTGACA